>JAAAWM010008427.1:0-14052 GCA_036873465.1 Thinopyrum obtusiflorum
CGTGATTGCCATGAACATAATTAAGATGCTTCTTTTCATTTCGTATATGTTTCATATATTCTTATTGACCAGCAACTGTTTACTTTCTATCTTTTTGTGCAGATAGGGATATCCATTTCACCTTGTTGCTATTGTGACCTTTTCGTGAACTGCACAAAACACTTTTTTTTGGAATGAGTGTCTTGTGCAGTTCAACTAAAATGTCACGTGGGCAACATCTCTCAATTTTGGTGGAACTGCACAAAATGGTGATTGGAGTTTCCAAAATCTCCGTCAAGTTCTGCAGGTAATCTCGTGCAACATTTTATTAGCCTTTGCAAGATGAGCCGTCACTGTCACCACAATGGCACTTTATTTTAGTGGAACTGCACAAAAGGATAAGAAAATTATAGTTGCACCTTACATGAGCCGGACAGCCAACCTTAATGTTCCTCAATTTTAGTGCAACTACTAAAGAAGAACCTGCCAGCTCACGAGAGCAAGTACTTCTTGCTAGCTGAATGATGCAATCTTTGCTTCATTTCAGGTGAACTGCAGAAAAAGGCGCATGAATTGAATCATGGAACTCCAGGCAGGCCTCATTCGAGTGGAGCTGCAGGTTGAGTTCAAGGAGGCCACTATTAAAGTGAAATCATGATCTTCTTGTTTGTGCTGTGCAAACAGGAATACTCAACTACAGATGTTGTGACGGTCAAGAACATTTGCCAAGTTCTTCGATTGTATGACATGGCTAGCCAAGATGGGTTTAATCCCGATATTCACTTTATCAAAAGGCTCTAATGGGTTGGTTCTGAATCTTGCAAGCTGGGAATCAATGAGATGTGTAGGCATCTTTGTTGTACTTATTATTTGGATATTATTTGTTGGTTCTGAATCTTGCAAGCTGGGAATCAATGAGATGTGTAGGCATCTTTGTTGTACTTATTATTTGGATCTTATTTGTTGGTTCTGAATCTTGCAAGCTGGGAAACACGGCATGATGATGCAGAGGACAACAACCATAACAAACAATTCAAACTTGGTAGTATTATCTTTGTGAAACTGCGACAAATGTGCTGATCGTGTGCGTCCTGAGAATAATAATTCTAATTGTTGTGCATGTTGATCCTGTGGCACTGATAGAACGAGCCAATGCATTGCTTGTTTTAAGTATAAATATCTATAAAAGCTAATTAAATTTAAGTAAAGTGACCACTAACTCCTATTATTACAGTACCAATACAGACCCGCTCGTGAACCGACGTGTGGCCGGAGTAGGTTTCTTAATGGAGGCGTTTGAATGCGCCGAGGGTGCATCTTCTGCCGGGCGTGCAGCGGACGAGGGAGGGGTAGTAACTGTTGTCGCCTGTACACACTCAGTTTACTGTTGAATCCAGTTCCCCAAGAGCTGGAAAACGAACTGTTGCCGCCGCCTACACATTAGTTCACTTGAAGAGACTCCAATGGCGATCCGAGGGGTGAGCCTGCTGGATATGGACTTCAGCAAGGAGTTCCCCTTTGAGTTCGCCGTTCAGTCCTATGGCTACACCAAGTTGAATGTGATGTACACCAACGATCCGGACTCGGTGAAGCTCTGCCTCGCCGAGTTCAAGCAGTACCTACAGGACGAGAAAGCACAAGGTTGCAGGACTAGACCTTGTGCCCATCCATTCGTCTCCTGACAGGGACTAGCGGATCGCTGTCGCCCAGGTATGTGTGCGGGACGAGGTTCTCATCTACCACTTCTGTAGGGCCATCAGAGGTTCTGGAGCATTCGCCCGTTTCATCAGCAGCGCCGACTGCACCTTCGCTACGATGGAGAGAAGGAAGAACGCGACGATTCGGCCATCTGGTGCAACAATCTTGTCGACATCCAGAAGCAATACAAGATCATCAGCAACGGGCAGGAGAAGAACTCTGTGGTTGACCTCGCCGAGACCATCATCGACCCCTGATACGCCAACATGAAAGAAGACAACGATACCAAGGACTTGAACACATGGGAGGTACCTCTGAATCTAGCCTACATAACCTACGCGGCCAAGGACGCATACGCATGCTACGACATGTACAGGCAGATCTTGGACATGAGGGTGTGTCTGCTTCCCATAACCGACGAGTACACGGACAGCCACAGCGTCATGATCAAGCGTGCCAGGAAGGTCTAGATGTTGTACTTTATCTGTTTATAAGCACCTTTATCATCTGAGTGTTTCATGCATTAGCCTATGTGTCGTAATTATCTGTTTTGTCCGAAATATTTCTTTTAAGAGCCCATTAACATGTTTGCTTTTTTTAGTGGCTATTTGCTTATGTATGTAACTAGTTCACTTGTCCGTTAAAAAAAACTAGTTCACTCGGCTGTCGTGCTTTGAATCTCCTTCCTCCCAACATATTCCCCTCCTCAGCTGGACCCAGCAGGTCTCGTACACAGACATATGGGACCAACCACCTATCCATTTGTATTTCTTTATTTTGTTCAATCTTTCGTCCTCTTCCTATACAGCGGCTGGCCATCATAGCCTATGGCGTTGGCCAGGCCATCCCTCTACTACCACACACTGTCCGGCGGCGGCAGCTCCACCGGCCCACCCTGCACCCGAACAAGTCAACCCTCGTACTCCCCTCCGCCTGCGTCTTCCCCCGCTCCGGTTTGTTCGGTCCGAGGTCTCGACGTCGTCCTCCACCTTGGTGCTCTAGCCGCGGTGCCACCGTCTGTTGTTCCCAACATGGTCAGCAAAACAAGAGGAATCGGGAGACAACTGTTCGTCGAGAGGCTGACAGTCCCGGGCCCACCAGGTCCATGGCCTAGGTTTTGTTGTTTAACATGGGCAGCCCACGACATGTTTCAACATTTTTTGGATCCAGCAGGTATCAAGCGGCCTCTGGGCCTCCCAACCTAGCTTGTCTATAACATCAGCAGCCCAAGTTATGTTTGTTTTTTCAAGACGACGCACAGCTCAGTTCTATTTTTTGTTTTCATTAATCCTATATCTGAATTTTCTCCCACTTTCTTTTTCGATGTAAACTGAGTTTTCTCCCAGTACTTTTCCCTAGAACCAACTCAACTGTCCCACGTCTAGCCTTAAAAAAAAATACCCCACGTACTATTAACTCATCAAATTTAAATGATATTTTATTTCGTAAGTTGAAAGTTCATACAAAATAATAATAATAATTGTTTATATATAACTTGGCAAGTTAACTCCTAGTGATTGCGTACATAAGCTTGCAAAGATTTTACTGACCAATGCAGTAATAGACGTGCAATCATGTGTTTATGTTTTTATAACATTTCTCCGTCTAGCCCAACATGATATTTTCACCCAGCCCAGCAAGTCCACGAATTTCGAGAAAAATGCAAATGGGCTTTAAATTCTACCATATATATAAACGGGCTGCATAGATGCTACATCATTGTTTCACCCAGCCCACCAAATGGACTAAAAAACAAATGGACTGGCTCACATGTGGGCCAGTAGGTCGAAGCCTAAGAAGGCGTTGGATTTACATCCAACGGCCGGCATTCTTCTTCAATCTCTCGTCTTCTTCCCCCAGCGCTGCCGGGACGGGGGGGGGGGGGGGGGGGGGGGGGGGGGGGGGGGGGGGGGGGGGGGGGGGGGGGGGGGGGGGGGGGGGGGGGGGGGGGGGGGGGGGGGGGGGGGGGGGGGGGGGGGGGGGGGGGGGGGGGGGGGGGGGGGGGGGGGGGGGGGGGGGGGGGGGGGGGGGGGGGGGGGGGGGGGGGGGGGGGGGGGGGGGGGGGGGGGGGGGGGGGGGGGGGGGGGGGGGGGGGGGGGGGGGGGGGGGGGGGGGGGGGGGGGGGGGGGGGGGGGGGGGGGGGGGGGGGGGGGGGGGGGGGGGGGGGGGGGGGGGGGGGGGGGGGGGGGGGGGGGGGGGGGGGGGGGGGGGGGGGGGGGGGGGGGGGGGGGGGGGGGGGGGGGGGGGGGGGGGGGGGGGGGGGGGGGGGGGGGGGGGGGGGGGGGGGGGGGGGGGGGGGGGGGGGGGGGGGGGGGGGGGGGGGGGGGGGGGGGGGGGGGGGGGGGGGGGGGGGGGGGGGGGGGGGGGGGGGGGGGGGGGGGGGGGGGGGGGGGGGGGGGGGGGGGGGGGGGGGGGGGGGGGGGGGGGGGGGGGGGGGGGGGGGGGGGGGGGGGGGGGGGGGGGGGGGGGGGGGGGGGGGGGGGGGGGGGGGGGGGGGGGGGGGGGGGGGGGGGGGGGGGGGGGGGGGGGGGGGGGGGGGGGGGGGGGGGGGGGGGGGGGGGGGGGGGGGGGGGGGGGGGGGGGGGGGGGGGGGGGGGGGGGGGGGGGGGGGGGGGGGGGGGGGGGGGGGGGGGGGGGGGGGGGGGGGGGGGGGGGGGGGGGGGGGGGGGGGGGGGGGGGGGGGGGGGGGGGGGGGGGGGGGGGGGGGGGGGGGGGGGGGGGGGGGGGGGGGGGGGGGGGGGGGGGGGGGGGGGGGGGGGGGGGGGGGGGGGGGGGGGGGGGGGGGGGGGGGGGGGGGGGGGGGGGGGGGGGGGGGGGGGGGGGGGGGGGGGGGGGGGGGGGGGGGGGGGGGGGGGGGGGGGGGGGGGGGGGGGGGGGGGGGGGGGGGGGGGGGGGGGGGGGGGGGGGGGGGGGGGGGGGGGGGGGGGGGGGGGGGGGGGGGGGGGGGGGGGGGGGGGGGGGGGGGGGGGGGGGGGGGGGGGGGGGGGGGGGGGGGGGGGGGGGGGGGGGGGGGGGGGGGGGGGGGGGGGGGGGGGGGGGGGGGGGGGGGGGGGGGGGGGGAATATGGGCTCCAAAAAAAACCTTAAGAATTAGCAAATGGGCTGTAAATTATTAGAAATAATGGCAGATGGGCTGTATGATGTTTTCCACAGATTTGAGGCTTTTCTAAAAAAAAGGTTGACGCACAAGCAGTGACTGTTGGATGTCCATCCAACGGCCGTCGTGCTTCTTCAATCTCTGCTCTTCCTGCTCCAGCCGCTCAAACAAGCGCCGACGGGACTGCCTGCTCCCTCCTCCCCACGGCCGGCTGTGCTGCCGCGCAGGCCTCACCGCCCCACCGTACTCCCATCACTGGCCTAGCCATCCTTCTACTCACCCACACCTGTTGTTATTCTTCGGCGACGGCAGACGAACCAGTAAACCCTCGTACAGTCGTACTCCCCTCCGCGTGGGAAACAACTGCCGAGTCTTCCCTGCCTCCGTGTCGTTCCCTTCCTATGCCTCGCCGTCGTCCACTGCCCTGGTGCTCTCGGCGCGGCCTGGTCAATGTGGTCAACGACCGACATGCATCTGAAGTGGACTGTACGTGGAGAGGCTGACAGCTGGGTTCACGGCCACACGCAAGGAAATGCCTCCTTATTACGCGCAAAATAATGATTCCTCCACCTGACATCTGGGACCCACCGAAAGGGCCTCTGTATTTCGCGAAAAAAACGTTACCGCCACTGACAGCTCGGACCCACCAGCTATATCTTCGCACGCAAGGAACTGCCTCCTTATTACGCACAAAAAAATGAATACTCCCCCTGCCAGCTGGGACCCAGTATAGTGGGAGGCTGACTTGTGGGCCTACTAAGTTGACGGGGACGGAGGGCTTTGTCAACTTAGTCAATATGCACGATTATAGCTCCAGTGACCGTACGATGTCCATCCAATGGCCGTAGTGCTTCTTCAACCTCTGGTCTTCTTGCTCCAGCCGCCCAAACCAGCGCCGGTCATGCCTCGTGCTCCTGCCTCCCGTGGCCGGCTGCGATGCCGCGGAGGCCTCACCGCCCCCTACTACTCCCACCGCTGGCCAGGCCATCCCTCTACTCACCCACACCCCCTGTTATTCTGCGGTGATGGCAGCCTCACACCGCAGCGAACCAGTGAACCCTCGTACTCCTCCACGCGTGGGCATCCACTGCCGCGTCTTCCCCGGCTCCGCGTCGTCCCCTTCCTAGGCCTCGCCGTCGTCCACCGCCCTGGTGCTCTCGGCGCGGCGTGGTCAACGTGGTCAAGGAACGGCTTCCATCGGACATGGATTGTACGTGGAGAGGCTGGCAGCTGGGTCCACGGCCGTAGCAAGGAAGTGCCTCCTTATTACGCGCAAAATAATTATTCCTCCACCTGACAGTGGGGACCCACCAGACGGGCCATCGTATTTCACGAAAAAAACATTTCCCCCTGACTGCTGGGACCCACCAGCTACATCTTCGCACGCAAGGAAGTGCATCCGGGCAAAAAAAAATGATTCACCCCCCTGACTGCTGGGACCCACCAGCTACATCTTCGCATGCAAGGAAGTGCCTGACAGTCGGGACCCACCTGGTCGAAGCGTACGTAGCATTGTCATTCTGGTCGCGAACGTGTACGTACATACTGGTCGATGTAGAGGCGCGCACGTGTCGTAGTAGAGGCGCGCACGTAGCATGTACACGTACGTACAGCGGCCAGTGTGCAAGAAAGAAAATACGGCCATGTACGTACATACGGGCAGGGTCTCGAACGCCTACTCGCGCATACGTACGGCCAGGTCTCATGTACATGGCTGGGTCGGAACGGAGAAACAGCGTCATCGTCGTGTTCATGGGGAGCCAACCGGCTGGGTTGGAACGGAGTGCGTCGTCGTGTTCATCGGGAGGGCTTGGACGGAACAACCGATGGAAACGAGGCATGGCATACCGCAGAATGGAGGAAATGGCCTTGTGTTCGACCGGCCACGTTCGAAACAGATCCTGTTCATCGGGAGGGGTCTGGCGTACCGCAAAACGGAGGAAACAGACCTCCTACGGTCGAAACGGGGGTCCTGTTGATCGGGAGGGGTGTGGCGTACCGGGGGGGGGGGGGGGGGGGGGGGGGGGGGGGGGGGGGGGGGGGGGGGGGGGGGGGGGGGGGGGGGGGGGGGGGGGGGGGGGGGGGGGGGGGGGGGGGGGGGGGGGGGGGGGGGGGGGGGGGGGGGGGGGGGGGGGGGGGGGGGGGGGGGGGGGGGGGGGGGGGGGGGGGGGGGGGGGGGGGGGGGGGGGGGGGGGGGGGGGGGGGGGGGGGGGGGGGGGGGGGGGGGGGGGGGGGGGGGGGGGGGGGGGGGGGGGGGGGGGGGGGGGGGGGGGGGGGGGGGGGGGGGGGGGGGGGGGGGGGGGGGGGGGGGGGGGGGGGGGGGGGGGGGGGGGGGGGGGGGGGGGGGGGGGGGGGGGGGGGGGGGGGGGGGGGGGGGGGGGGGGGGGGGGGGGGGGGGGGGGGGGGGGGGGGGGGGGGGGGGGGGGGGGGGGGGGGGGGGGGGGGGGGGGGGGGGGGGGGGGGGGGGGGGGGGGGGGGGGGGGGGGGGGGGGGGGGGGGGGGGGGGGGGGGGGGGGGGGGGGGGGGGGGGGGGGGGGGGGGGGGGGGGGGGGGGGGGGGGGGGGGGGGGGGGGGGGGGGGGGGGGGGGGGGGGGGGGGGGGGGGGGGGGGGGGGGGGGGGGGGGGGGGGGGGGGGGGGGGGGGGGGGGGGGGGGGGGGGGGGGGGGGGGGGGGGGGGGGGGGGGGGGGGGGGGGGGGGGGGGGGGGGGGGGGGGGGGGGGGGGGGGGGGGGGGGGGGGGGGGGGGGGGGGGGGGGGGGGGGGGGGGGGGGGGGGGGGGGGGGGGGGGGGGGGGGGGGGGGGGGGGGGGGGGGGGGGGGGGGGGGGGGGGGGGGGGGGGGGGGGGGGGGGGGGGGGGGGGGGGGGGGGGGGGGGGGGGGGGGGGGGGGGGGGGGGGGGGGGGGGGGGGGGGGGGGGGGGGGGGGGGGGGGGGGGGGGGGGGGGGGGGGGGGGGGGGGGGGGGGGGGGGGGGGGGGGGGGGGGGGGGGGGGGGGGGGGGGGGGGGGGGGGGGGGGGGGGGGGGGGGGGGGGGGGGGGGGGGGGGGGGGGGGGGGGGGGGGGGGGGGGGGGGGGGGGGGGGGGGGGGGGGGGGGGGGGGGGGGGGGGGGGGGGATTTTTTGTCATAGAAGTAGGACCCCACCACATCTATGATGATACCGGGTTTTGTCACAATTATCGTCATAGAAGTGTCATAAGTATGACAGAAAAAAAATTCATTCGACCCAAAATGTCATGGATGTGTCTTTTTTTGTAGTGCTTGGATGCGTTTTCCCAGATCCTGGCAGTCACCATGGCCCAATAAGAGGCCTTAGCACGGGCAAGTTTCATTCCAACGACAAGAACCGAGCCAAGCTTGACGAGTGCTTCCGGTCCCCCGCCCTTGATCAGCACGAGGAGCTCAGTTTTAATGATGGGCATATGCGCTCACTGCCAACGTCCGTGCTCCGCGTCGCGCCCATGCTGTGCCTCGCCAAGTTCATGAACTGCCATCCCCCCTTAATGATGTGTCAGCTCTTTTTCTACCACGACTGAAACACCTCGAGCTCGTCGTTGTCTGCATTCCAAAGGATGACACAGAGCGCCTACTCTGTGGTTGTAATGCACTCGAGTACCTTCGTCTTCAGGCGGTCAATGGGTTGAGTAGCTTCCACGTCACCTCCATGACTCTCAGGACTATTTATGTGTGTTGCTGGTGCTGCAACAAGAGATCACAAAAGGTGTACCACATTATGGTAATTGAGGACACGCCTTCACTTGAGAGATTACTTGTAGTTGACCAACAAGAATCAATGTCATTTCTGCATCGAAATTGACAGTGGTGGGCTACTCGTCTGTCAAATACTTCGAACTTGTTATCGGATCCACACCCGTTAAGGTACAACAGTCGCCTTCTACCTCTCCTTCTTGGAATTAACATTATTTGTAATTTTGAAGATGTATGTTCGTCTGTCATCCAGAAAATGATTCCGACAAGCTTGACCCCAAATCTGCACATAGTGAAGATCTTGGCACTAGAATCTATTGGCCCCAACCTGGACCAAGTTGTCAGTTTCCTGAGATGCTTTCTATGCTTGTAGAATCTATATATCGAGGTGATGTTCCTTTCCTGTTAAATGCTAACCATAAGGGAGTTCAATTTTTGGCACCTTTTCCCAAGTTTACAATGACAATGTACTATGATTTCTGAATGAATTTTGGAGGATTTCAGTACATACATGTCCCCCCCCCCATATTGGTTGCTTGATTCATATGGTTTCAATCCATAAGCATTTCTCTTTTGGATTCATCTGTACTAGTTTTCTTAGGGAATTTTTCATCCACTCCAACCTCTTGTGAAGAAGGCTACATTTTTCTAGATTGTAATCAAATGCCTGTGTTAATCATGTCGGATCGAAGATGGCACGTTAGTGCATTTTACAAATCATGCAAACCAAATAGGCATGTAGTGTTGTTCAAAACTGCATGTAGGCACAAATAAGTTCTCTTCTTTTGCAGATAAGATTAGGCCCAGTGGTGATAGAGGCGAGGGTGTCCCGATGTTTCAATAAGATAGCTATCTTTTTCTGTGGGAGTCGACCTTGACGATCCGACTACGAACGTGCGAGACGTCGCGCCTTAGCAATCGCTAAACCAACTTCCGAGGGGTTATTGACCACGTCGGAGCATGATCAACCTGACCACGAGGGTCTATTTCCTGCAAGCAAATGAAGAACAAGCAAGAAACTAACATTGCAATCTGGATATTGCGAATATTAGATGAAAGCTTTATTGATCAAGGTGGGGTTCTGTGACATCTTTGTCTGGTCGTTGAACACAAATGAAGTACGCGAAGTTGCAGCTATGGCGAACTTTTAATCTAAACAAAACCCAAAGTCTAAACGACGCCCTAAGGGCTGTATATATGGAGGAAGAGGTGGGGAATTTCGTGGCCCTTGGGGAAGGGGTCCGAATCCAACCCTATCTCTTGTTTCCCCACACATACGGACTTTAAAAACTACCTATACTTATGTATTTCAAAATTACATGGGCCTGGTCCAATAATAAGGTGACGCGGCACCTATAATAGCCTCTGGACAAAATTTGTGAAGTGGCATCTTGTATATTTCGTCCAAGACTTCATGCACTCATTACGGTGGCTTCAAAGTCCTGAAATCATCACTTCAAACTCCGTTCTTGTTTCCCTTATGTATGCCATCATCTCCATGCTTGTTCTTGCTCCAATGTTCATCCTTCTCCAAGCTAGGCCCTTCATTTGTAAGCAAAACAAATGTATCCAATTTAGGCAACATCATATTCTCATGAACATTAGAATCATTACCAAGAAACGAAAGTACCTGGTAATTTAATTGGCGTGCACGAGCTCTAGTAATTGGTTCGGTATGTATAGTAGCAGGGTTTGTGGGTGTAACAATGGTATTGATGTCCTCATCAGGTGGTGGGTAATGTGATACAATATAACAATCGCATCGAATGCCTAGATCTGCATCTCTCAGAAATTACATTGAACTCCTACCGAGGGACCTTACCGGAGATTATATTCGCCAGGTTCTTTGTTATCAGAGCAAGGGTGTTGAAGGTAATGAGGTTTGCCCAACATTTATTTCGCAAAAATAAATGGTTTATTGATCAGCGCCGGCGGCTGCGGCAGAATGAAAAAGGCTCTGAAAAAGCTGAATTTCATTTTGGAACTTGAGATGACAGAGTAATCGGAAGCCATTGTGTCAACCCCATACATGACTTGTCAGTGGATGATCCCTTTGCAAAAATGATGAGGTTTTGAAACTAGCCTTACAAGTGGTAATACTAGTTTGAACCTCTCTTATATCCATGTTCAGCTGATCAGTGCGGGCGTTTGCAGCTGAATGAGCTGAATTTCCTTTCTAATATCAGTTTGAATCTTGTAATCTTCGAATTTGAGCCATATAACTCTGGAATTTGAACCTTGTAATATTTCGGGCTTTTGTGGTACAATCGTTGAAATGGCATCGTATGAGACTCGTATATTGGTAGTACTATTTTGACCTTAATATGCAATGGACTTAGACTTTATTAACCATTCTCGAATGTGTTTTCCTTGTCGATCTCATCGCAAACGATCTGTATAGCTAACTCGACTGCGATCTTCGACATTATTACATGTGGTTGGTTTCTTCAACAGCGTGCCATGTAGAGCGCAGAATTAATTATCGCACTCGAGTGTCCATCATCACCCTTCTGTGTAACTTTGACCTCATCACCCACGGGTAAACTTATGATCGAAGTCATTCCACACACTTCGTTTTTGCAAAGATTTTTTCCAATAAACGCCCACGATTTTCCCTCATCTGGCCGACGCGTGGCCAAACTAGTCAGGCGGAAAGCTTGCATGGTTGCGCCCGGTAAACTGCGCGGTTGCGCAGGAATAGGCTCACCAATGATACATTTGGCGCCTCTTCGAGCCCACGCACGGTCAAACAAAATGCGTGTGGGGTGCTCAAGCGTGCGCCGAAATCCTCCGCTATGAACACGATGACAAGACGTGGCGATTATAGGCCGGCCGACCCCCATTTATTACAGCGTCCATTTAACCCTTGTGTCTCTTCAACCTTTCGATCGCGCTCCAGTATTGCAAGTAGCACACCCACCATGACAAATTCTTAGAGGGTATCCTGTGCGGCTCCAATGGCGCTCCGAGTGACTGCGGACGACGAGTAGCAGTTCACCATTCATGCCATGGTGGACACCCACAGAAAGTTCACAAAGCTCTCGGTGGTGTACACCAACAACCCGGTCTGGGTGGAGCACTCCATCCACATCATGGAGTTGTTGCTTGTTGAGGAGAAGTACAAGGTGGTTGGGTTCGACCTCGAGTACGCCCGTGCTCGTGCCGGGTCTCGTCCCAAGGTCGTCGTCACCCAGATGTGTGTGCGCAATCACGTCATGGTCTACCACTACTGCCTGGCCACAAGGCCTTGCGAGCGTTTCGCCAGGTTTGTCAATAGTCCCACTACATGTTTGCTACGGTGGACATCACGATGTAAAGGTGCTCAAGAATTCGGGCATCGCCTGCCAGAATCCTGTCGACATCCAGGGCCAATACAAGATCTGGGGCAGTAAGAAGCATGAGAAGGACTCACTGGTTCACCTCGCCGAGGCCATCATCGACCCCTACTATAGAGACATGAAGGATTCATGCAATAAGGACAAGCGTGCCTGGCACTCAGCCTGGATGGAGAAACTTGACAAACCTCACGTCATGTACGCGGCCAAGGAGGCGTGCATGAGCAACGAGATGTACAGGTGGATCGTTGACATGAGGAAGTGCCTCCTTCCCCAAAATGGCCAGGGATCCAGCCAGAAGCAGAGCAATGGCAAGCGTCGTCACAATAAGAAGTAGATGATTAGATGCTCGTTTCTCATAGTTTAGTATGTATGTAATTGCTTACTTTGTTGTGTGGAAATGTTATGTGTGTAGTCACTTACGTAATTGTATGCTTAATTTGGTTATGCAATGCTGTTCTTATAAGTATATATGTTGATGTTCTGTAGACAGAGCGTAGATGTTATGTGGATAGAGCAAATCACATCGCACACGGACTAAACAATGGAACCCGTCGGTGATGATTTCATCAATCGCTCACAACTGCATACCAGCAATCGTTTGCTGACAACACACATGACTTCTTAACAGGAATCATCTATGTTGTTATCGGTCTTCCCACACATTTCTGATTACTGACATGTTTTCCGTGTATCACACACATCTTGTTAAGTTGAACCGTTTCGGTTATGTTGGCTCATCGGAAACATTCATCCGAGTGAACTGTATGCCGTATATCGCACACACCTTGATATGGCTGACCATTTCTGTTGTGTTGCCTAATCACAAACAGTTCATCCGAGTGAACTGTATGCCGTATATCGCACACACCACCGTTTGGTCGATGGGTCTCTGATTGTATTGTCACGTTTGGACCATCCTGCAGTAGTGTATCTTGCAATGGGAGAGGTGCTTTGTGATGGGTTCGATCTTGCGGTGCTCAATCCCAGTGACAAAAGGGGACATGACACGTATTTGTATCATTGCCATTAAGGATAAAATGATGGGGTTTATTCATATTAATTGGATTTACTATGTCTACATCATGTCATCTTGCTTAAGGCGTTACTCCGTTCTTTATGAACTTAATACTCTAGATGCATGCTGGATAGCGGTCGATGTGTGGAGTAGTAGTAGTAGATGCAGGCAGGAGTCGATCTACTTGTCTCGAACTTGATGCCTATATACATGATCATTGCCTTGGATATCGTCATGATTATTCGCTTTTCTATCAGTTACCCAACAGTAATTTGTTTACCCACCATATGCTATGTGATGCGGAGCATCCCAAGGTCATCCCCATGGACCTATCATCGTCTCACCAAGTGCCTAGTGGACCCATGACACGAGCACGTGCAAGAGCTCTTGAAACCAAGGTGACATCTCTCCTCTCACAATTCCACTTCGATGCACATGAGACATGGCTACTACCTCAAACGGAGATGCTTTGCGTGCTTAGGTACGAATGAACCAACCCAGGAGAAATCATGGTGCAAGATGGACATCAAGAGCATGAAGAGGATCCGCCCAGTCTGGAATGGGCGGTACTACTGCACACACCAAGCGGTACTACCGCTAAAGGCCCACAAGCTATACTACCGTCCAACATCCGCCCAACTACCGCAACTTCCGTGCGAGCTCCTGTGATCGAGCGGTGCAAATCCAGTACTACCGCCCAGCCCAAGCGGTACTACCGCTAAAGCTCCACAAGCGGTACTACCGCCCGAGGGGCCGGTACTATCGCCCTGCCTGTGCGCAGCCGGGCATTTGGCCTTGTATCCCTCTCCCACTTACCCCTTCGTGACTTAGACTATAAATAGACCACCTCCACCTCCTTTCTAGGGTTAGCAAAGGATTAGCTCATATTAGAGATAGATCTTTGCTCATCCACTTGGTTACCTTCTCCTCGGAGTTCACGACCTCTTCGAAGAAGATCCCCCAAGCGGATCCAAGGCCCCTTTACGGGAAGAACCACCTCAAGACCTCCTCACGGAGAAGAACTAGCTACTAGTATCGTCCTTTGTTGATCGTGGATCGTGTATCTCTTCATGTTCCGAGGATCTAGCACATGTGTAATCGAATCTTGTTGGTTTGAGTGATTCTCTCGTGTTTCCCCCCTCGTGTTCTTCATGTTCTTCATAGGATTCGCTCCAATCGTGAAAGATCGGCCACCTAGGGTTCTACCCTACATCATCTTGGTAT
>JAAAWM010008428.1:0-14064 GCA_036873465.1 Thinopyrum obtusiflorum
AACAGGACCCCCGTTTCGACCATAGGAGGTCCGTTTCCTCCGTTTTGCGGTACACCAGACCCCTCCCGATGAACAGGATCCCGTTTCCACCGTGGCCGGTCGAACACAAGGCTATTTCCTCCGTTCTGCGGTACGCCAGGCCTCGTTTCCATCGGCTGTTCCGTCCAAGCCCTCCCGATGAACATGACGACGCATTCCGTTCTGACCAAGCCGGTTGGCTCCCCATGAACACGACGACGACGCAGTTTCTCCATTCTGACCCAGCCATGTACACGAGCCCTGGCCGTATGTATGCGCGAGTAGGCGTTCGAGACCCCGCTCGTATGTACGTACGTGGCCGTATTTTCTTTCTTGCGCACTGGCCGCTGTACGTACATGTACATGCTACGTGTGCGCCTCTACTACGACACGTGCGCGCCTCTACATTGACCAGTATGTACGTACACGTTCGCGACTAGAATGACAACGCTACGTACGCTTCGACCAGGTGGGTCCCGACTGTCAGGCACTTCCTTGCGTGCGAAGATGTAGCTGGTGGGTCCCAGCAGTTAGGGGGGCGAATCGTTTTTTTTTGCCCGGACGCACTTCCTTGCGTGCGAAGATGTAGCTGGTGGGTCCCAGCAGTCAGGGGGAAACATTTTGTTCATGAAATACGATGACCCGTCTGGTGGGTCCCCGCTGTCAGGTGGAGGAATAATTTTTTTGCGCGTAATAAGGAGGCACTTCCTTGATGCGGCCGTGGACCCAGCTGTCAGCCTCTCCACGTACAGTCCACGTTCGATGGAAGCCGTTCCTTGACCACGTTGACCACGCCGCGCCGAGAGCACCAGGGCGGTGGACGACGGCGAGGCCTAGGAAGGGGACGACGCGGAGCCGGGGAAGACGCGGCAGTGGATGCCCACACGTAGAGGAGTATGAGGGTTCACTGGTTCGCTGCGGTGTGAGGCTGTCGTCACCGCAGAATAACAGGGGGTGTGGGTGAGTAGAGGGATGGCCTGGCCAGCGGTGGGAGTAGTAGGGGGCGGTGAGGCCTCCGCCGCATCACAGCTGGCCACGGGAGGCAGGAGCACGAGGCACGACCGACGCTGGTTTGGGCGGCTGGAGCAAGAAGACCAGAGGTTGAAGAAGCACTACGGCCATTGGATGGACATCGTACGGTCACTGGAGCTAGAATCGTGCATATTGACTAAGTTGACAAAGCCCTCCGTCCCCGTCAACTTAGTAGGCCCACAAGTCAGCCTGCCACTATACTGGGTCCCAGCTAGCAGGGGGAGTATTCATTTTTTTGTGCGTAATAAGGAGGCACTTCCTTGCGTGCGAAGATATAGCTGGTGGGTCTAAGCTGTCAGCGGCGGTAACGTTTTTTTTGGCGAAATACAGAGGCCCTTTCGATGGGTCCCAGATGTCAAGTGGAGGAATCATTATTTTGCGCGTAATAAGGAGGCATTTCCCTACATGCGGCCATGGACCCAGCTGTCAGCCTCTCCACGTACAGTCCACTTCAGATGCATGTCGGTCGTTGACCACATTGACCAGGCCGCGCCGTGAGCACCAGGGCGGTGGACGACGGCGAGGCCTAGGAAGGGAACGACACGGAGGCAGGGAAGACTCGGCAGTTGTTTCCCACGCGGAGGGGAGTACGACTATACGAGGGTTTAATGGTTCGTCTGCCGTCGCCGGAGAATAACAGCAGGTGTGGGTGAGTAGAGGGATGGCTAGGCCAGCGATGGGAGTACGGTGGGGCGGTGAGGCATGCGCGGCAGCACAGCCGGCCGTGGGGAGGAGAGAGCACGCAGTCCCGCCGGCGCTTGTTTGAGTGGCTAGAGCAGGAAGAGCAGAGATTGAAGAAGCACGACGGCCGTTGGATGGACATCCAACAGTCACTGCTTGTGTGTCAACCTTTTTTTAGGAAAGCCTCAAATCTGTGGAAAACATCATACAGCCCATCTGCCATTATTTCTAATAATTTACAGCCCATTTACTAATTCTTAAGGTTTTTTTTGGAGCCCATATTCTTTTTGTTAGCATTACAGCGGGGGGGGGGGGGGGGGGGGGGGGGGGGGGGGGGGGGGGGGGGGGGGGGGGGGGGGGGGGGGGGGGGGGGGGGGGGGGGGGGGGGGGGGGGGGGGGGGGGGGGGGGGGGGGGGGGGGGGGGGGGGGGGGGGGGGGGGGGGGGGGGGGGGGGGGGGGGGGGGGGGGGGGGGGGGGGGGGGGGGGGGGGGGGGGGGGGGGGGGGGGGGGGGGGGGGGGGGGGGGGGGGGGGGGGGGGGGGGGGGGGGGGGGGGGGGGGGGGGGGGGGGGGGGGGGGGGGGGGGGGGGGGGGGGGGGGGGGGGGGGGGGGGGGGGGGGGGGGGGGGGGGGGGGGGGGGGGGGGGGGGGGGGGGGGGGGGGGGGGGGGGGGGGGGGGGGGGGGGGGGGGGGGGGGGGGGGGGGGGGGGGGGGGGGGGGGGGGGGGGGGGGGGGGGGGGGGGGGGGGGGGGGGGGGGGGGGGGGGGGGGGGGGGGGGGGGGGGGGGGGGGGGGGGGGGGGGGGGGGGGGGGGGGGGGGGGGGGGGGGGGGGGGGGGGGGGGGGGGGGGGGGGGGGGGGGGGGGGGGGGGGGGGGGGGGGGGGGGGGGGGGGGGGGGGGGGGGGGGGGGGGGGGGGGGGGGGGGGGGGGGGGGGGGGGGGGGGGGGGGGGGGGGGGGGGGGGGGGGGGGGGGGGGGGGGGGGGGGGGGGGGGGGGGGGGGGGGGGGGGGGGGGGGGGGGGGGGGGGGGGGGGGGGGGGGGGGGGGGGGGGGGGGGGGGGGGGGGGGGGGGGGGGGGGGGGGGGGGGGGGGGGGGGGGGGGGGGGGGGGGGGGGGGGGGGGGGGGGGGGGGGGGGGGGGGGGGGGGGGGGGGGGGGGGGGGGGGGGGGGGGGGGGGGGGGGGGGGGGGGGGGGGGGGGGGGGGGGGGGGGGGGGGGGGGGGGGGGGGGGGGGGGGGGGGGGGGGGGGGGGGGGGGGGGGGGGGGGGGGGGGGGGGGGGGGGGGGGGGGGGGGGGGGGGGGGGGGGGGGGGGGGGGGGGGGGGGGGGGGGGGGGGGGGGGGGGGGGGGGGGGGGGGGGGGGGGGGGGGGGGGGGGGGGGGGGGGGGGGGGGGGGGGGGGGGGGGGGGGGGGGGGGGGGGGGGGGGGGGGGGGGGGGGGGGGGGGGGGGGGGGGGGGGGGGGGGGGGGGGGGGGGGGGGGGGGGGGGGGGGGGGGGGGGGGGGGGGGGGGGGGGGGGGGGGGGGGGGGGGGGGGGGGGGGGGGGGGGGGGGGGGGGGGGGGGGGGGGGGGGGGGGGGGGGGGGGGGGGGGGGGGGGGGGGGGGGGGGGGGGGGGGGGGGGGGGGGGGGGGGGGGGGGGGGGGGGGGGGGGGGGGGGGGGGGGGGGGGGGGGGGGGGGGGGGGGGGGGGGGGGGGGGGGGGGGGGGGGGGGGGGGGGGGGGGGGGGGGGGGGGGGGGGGGGGGGGGGGGGGGGGGGGGGGGGGGGGGGGGGGGGGGGGGGGGGGGGGGGGGGGGGGGGGGGGGGGGGGGGGGGGGGGGGGGGGGGGGGGGGGGGGGGGGGGGGGGGGGGGGGGGGGGGGGGGGGGGGGGGGGGGGGGGGGGGGGGGGGGGGGGGGGGGGGGGGGGGGGGGGGGGGGGGGGGGGGGGGGGGGGGGGGGGGGGGGGGGGGGGGGGGGGGGGGGGGGGGGGGGGGGGGGGGGGGGGGGGGGGGGGGGGGGGGGGGGGGGGGGGGGGGGGGGGGGGGGGGGGGGGGGGGGGGGGGGGGGGGGGGGGGGGGGGGGGGGGGGGGGGGGGGGGGGGGGGGGGGGGGGGGGGGGGGGGGGGGGGGGGGGGGGGGGGGGGGGGGGGGGGGGGGGGGGGGGGGGGGGGGGGGGGGGGGGGGGGGGGGGGGGGGGGGGGGGGGGGGGGGGGGGGGGGGGGGGGGGGGGGGGGGGGGGGGGGGGGGGGGGGGGGGGGGGGGGGGGGGGGGGGGGGGGGGGGGGGGGGGGGGGGGGGGGGGGGGGGGGGGGGGGGGGGGGGGGGGGGGGGGGGGGGGGGGGGGGGGGGGGGGGGGGGGGGGGGGGGGGGGGGGGGGGGGGGGGGGGGGGGGGGGGGGGGGGGGGGGGGGGGGGGGGGGGGGGGGGGGGGGGGGGGGGGGGGGGGGGGGGGGGGGGGGGGGGGGGGGGGGGGGGGGGGGGGGGGGGGGGGGGGGGGGGGGGGGGGGGGGGGGGGGGGGGGGGGGGGGGGGGGGGGGGGGGGGGGGGGGGGGGGGGGGGGGGGGGGGGGGGGGGGGGGGGGGGGGGGGGGGGGGGGGGGGGGGGGGGGGGGGGGGGGGGGGGGGGGGGGGGGGGGGGGGGGGGGGGGGGGGGGGGGGGGGGGGGGGGGGGGGGGGGGGGGGGGGGGGGGGGGGGGGGGGGGGGGGGGGGGGGGGGGGGGGGGGGGGGGGGGGGGGGGGGGGGGGGGGGGGGGGGGGGGGGGGGGGGGGGGGGGGGGGGGGGGGGGGGGGGGGGGGGGGGGGGGGGGGGGGGGGGGGGGGGGGGGGGGGGGGGGGGGGGGGGGGGGGGGGGGGGGGGGGGGGGGGGGGGGGGGGGGGGGGGGGGGGGGGGGGGGGGGGGGGGGGGGGGGGGGGGGGGGGGGGGGGGGGGGGGGGGGGGGGGGGGGGGGGGGGGGGGGGGGGGGGGGGGGGGGGGGGGGGGGGGGGGGGGGGGGGGGGGGGGGGGGGGGGGGGGGGGGGGGGGGGGGGGGGGGGGGGGGGGGGGGGGGGGGGGGGGGGGGGGGGGGGGGGGGGGGGGGGGGGGGGGGGGGGGGGGGGGGGGGGGGGGGGGGGGGGGGGGGGGGGGGGGGGGGGGGGGGGGGGGGGGGGGGGGGGGGGGGGGGGGGGGGGGGGGGGGGGGGGGGGGGGGGGGGGGGGGGGGGGGGGGGGGGGGGGGGGGGGGGGGGGGGGGGGGGGGGGGGGGGGGGGGGGGGGGGGGGGGGGGGGGGGGGGGGGGGGGGGGGGGGGGGGGGGGGGGGGGGGGGGGGGGGGGGGGGGGGGGGGGGGGGGGGGGGGGGGGGGGGGGGGGGGGGGGGGGGGGGGGGGGGGGGGGGGGGGGGGGGGGGGGGGGGGGGGGGGGGGGGGGGGGGGGGGGGGGGGGGGGGGGGGGGGGGGGGGGGGGGGGGGGGGGGGGGGGGGGGGGGGGGGGGGGGGGGGGGGGGGGGGGGGGGGGGGGGGGGGGGGGGGGGGGGGGGGGGGGGGGGGGGGGGGGGGGGGGGGGGGGGGGCTGTACCGCAAGACGGAGGAAATAAACCTCCTACGGTCGAAATGGGGGTCCTGTTGATCAGGAGGGGTGTGGCATACTGCAAAACGGATAAAACGGACCTCCTACGGTCGAAACGGGGGTCCTATTGATCGGGAGGGGTGTGGCCTACTGCAAAACGGACAAAACGGACTTGTGTTGGAGCACTACGGTCGAAAAGGGGGTCCTGTTCATCGGGAGGGGTGTGGCGTGCCGCAAAACGCATGAGATACTGTTCATCTCCACCGTCGACCTCCTCCAGCCTCCACGGGCTACCGTCGACCTCCTCCAGCCTCCACGGGCTCCTGTTCATCTAGCCTCCACCGCGCGCTACTCCACCGGCTACTGTTCAACCACCCCTCCACGAGCATCCCTCCACCGTCTACTGTTCATCCAGCCCTCCACACCACGGGGTCCTGTTCATCCAGAGGCAACGCCACAGCTCATTGTTCATGCAAACCCCCTTGCAATGCTCACTGTTCATCCCACAGGCAGCGTCGATCGGCTTAAGTTAGCAGCAGTAGCGAAGGAATCGCTCGATTGGGTTCAGTTAACAAGCATCGATCGATCGCTCGGGTTCAGTACCGCGTAGCCTGCCACAAGGAAGTGCATCCGAAAAAACAATTCGCCCCTGACTTCTGGGACCCACCAGCTACATTTTCACACGCAAGGAAGTGCGTGACAGTCGGGACCCACCTGGTCGAAGCGTACGTAGGATTTTCATTCTGGTCGCGAATGTGTACGTACATATATACTGGTCGATGTAGAGGCGTGCACGTGTCATAGTAGAGGCGCGCACGTAGCATGTACACGTACGTCCAGCGGCCAGTGTGCAAGAAAGAAAATACGACCATGTATGTGTACATACGGGCGGGGTTTCGAACGCCTACTCGCCCATACGTACGGACAGGGCTTGTGTACATGGCTGGGTCGAAACAAAGAAACAACTTCGTCGTCGTGTTCATGGGGAGCCAACCGGCTGGGTCGGAACGGAATGCGTCGTCATGTTCATCGGGAGGGCTTGGACGGAACAGGCGATGGAAACGAGGCCTGGCGTACCGTAGAACAGAGGAAACGGCCTTGGGGGGGGGGGGGGGGGGGGGGGGGGGGGGGGGGGGGGGGGGGGGGGGGGGGGGGGGGGGGGGGGGGGGGGGGGGGGGGGGGGGGGGGGGGGGGGGGGGGGGGGGGGGGGGGGGGGGGGGGGGGGGGGGGGGGGGGGGGGGGGGGGGGGGGGGGGGGGGGGGGGGGGGGGGGGGGGGGGGGGGGGGGGGGGGGGGGGGGGGGGGGGGGGGGGGGGGGGGGGGGGGGGGGGGGGGGGGGGGGGGGGGGGGGGGGGGGGGGGGGGGGGGGGGGGGGGGGGGGGGGGGGGGGGGGGGGGGGGGGGGGGGGGGGGGGGGGGGGGGGGGGGGGGGGGGGGGGGGGGGGGGGGGGGGGGGGGGGGGGGGGGGGGGGGGGGGGGGGGGGGGGGGGGGGGGGGGGGGGGGGGGGGGGGGGGGGGGGGGGGGGGGGGGGGGGGGGGGGGGGGGGGGGGGGGGGGGGGGGGGGGGGGGGGGGGGGGGGGGGGGGGGGGGGGGGGGGGGGGGGGGGGGGGGGGGGGGGGGGGGGGGGGGGGGGGGGGGGGGGGGGGGGGGGGGGGGGGGGGGGGGGGGGGGGGGGGGGGGGGGGGGGGGGGGGGGGGGGGGGGGGGGGGGGGGGGGGGGGGGGGGGGGGGGGGGGGGGGGGGGGGGGGGGGGGGGGGGGGGGGGGGGGGGGGGGGGGGGGGGGGGGGGGGGGGGGGGGGGGGGGGGGGGGGGGGGGGGGGGGGGGGGGGGGGGGGGGGGGGGGGGGGGGGGGGGGGGGGGGGGGGGGGGGGGGGGGGGGGGGGGGGGGGGGGGGGGGGGGGGGGGGGGGGGGGGGGGGGGGGGGGGGGGGGGGGGGGGGGGGGGGGGGGGGGGGGGGGGGGGGGGGGGGGGGGGGGGGGGGGGGGGGGGGGGGGGGGGGGGGGGGGGGGGGGGGGGGGGGGGGGGGGGGGGGGGGGGGGGGGGGGGGGGGGGGGGGGGGGGGGGGGGGGGGGGGGGGGGGGGGGGGGGGGGGGGGGGGGGGGGGGGGGGGGGGGGGGGGGGGGGGGGGGGGGGGGGGGGGGGGGGGGGGGGGGGGGGGGGGGGGGGGGGGGGGGGGGGGGGGGGGGGGGGGGGGGGGGGGGGGGGGGGGGGGGGGGGGGGGGGGGGGGGGGGGGGGGGGGGGGGGGGGGGGGGGGGGGGGGGGGGGGGGGGGGGGGGGGGGGGGGGGGGGGGGGGGGGGGGGGGGGGGGGGGGGGGGGGGGGGGGGGGGGGGGGGGGGGGGGGGGGGGGGGGGGGGGGGGGGGGGGGGGGGGGGGGGGGGGGGCGGTAAGTATCCCGATTATTGTCACTTCGGGGTTAACGGATCATAACACATAAAAGGTGACCATAGACTTGCAAGATAGGATCTAGAACTCTCATATATTGATGAAAACATAATAGGTTTAGATCTGAAATCATGGCACTCGGGCCCTAGTGACAAGCATTAAGCATAGCAAAGTCATAGCAACATCAATCTCAGAACATAGTGGATACTAGGGATCAAACCCTAACAAAACTGACTCGGTTACATGATAGATCTCATCCAACCCATCACCGTCCAGCAAGCCTACGATGGAATTACTCATGCACGGTGGTGAGCATCATGAAATTGGTGATGGAGGATGGTTGATGATGACGATGGCGACAGATTCCCCTCTTCGGAGCCCCGAACGGACTCCAGATTAGCCCTCCCGAGAGGTTTTAGGGCTTGGCGTCGGCTCCGTATTGTAAAACGCGATGATTTCTTCGCTCTGGGTTTTTTCTCCCCGGAACACAATATATAGAGTTGGAGTTGGAGTCGGAGGAGCTCCAGGGGGCCCACGAGGTAGGGGGCGCACCCTAGGGGGGGGGGGGGGGGGGGGGGGGGGGGGGGGGGGGGGGGGGGGGGGGGGGGGGGGGGGGGGGGGGGGGGGGGGGGGGGGGGGGGGGGGGGGGGGGGGGGGGGGGGGGGGGGGGGGGGGGGGGGGGGGGGGGGGGGGGGGGGGGGGGGGGGGGGGGGGGGGGGGGGGGGGGGGGGGGGGGGGGGGGGGGGGGGGGGGGGGGGGGGGGGGGGGGGGGGGGGGGGGGGGGGGGGGGGGGGGGGGGGGGGGGGGGGGGGGGGGGGGGGGGGGGGGGGGGGGGGGGGGGGGGGGGGGGGGGGGGGGGGGGGGGGGGGGGGGGGGGGGGGGGGGGGGGGGGGGGGGGGGGGGGGGGGGGGGGGGGGGGGGGGGGGGGGGGGGGGGGGGGGGGGGGGGGGGGGGGGGGGGGGGGGGGGGGGGGGGGGGGGGGGGGGGGGGGGGGGGGGGGGGGGGGGGGGGGGGGGGGGGGGGGGGGGGGGGGGGGGGGGGGGGGGGGGGGGGGGGGGGGGGGGGGGGGGGGGGGGGGGGGGGGGGGGGGGGGGGGGGGGGGGGGGGGGGGGGGGGGGGGGGGGGGGGGGGGGGGGGGGGGGGGGGGGGGGGGGGGGGGGGGGGGGGGGGGGGGGGGGGGGGGGGGGGGGGGGGGGGGGGGGGGGGGGGGGGGGGGGGGGGGGGGGGGGGGGACCAACCTCAACTCCAATTCAATATATTCATGTCGGGGGAGAAAAAAAATCAAAGAGAAGGATTCATCGTGTTTTACGATACGGAGCCACCGCCAAGCCCTGTTCTTCCCCATGAGGGCAAATCTGGAGCCCGTTTGGGGCTCCGGATAGGGGAATCCGTCGCCATCGTCATGATCAACCATCCTCCATCACCAATTTCATGAAGCTCACCGCCGTGCGTGAGTAATCCCATCGTAGGCTTGCTGGACGGTGATGGGTTGGATGAGATTTACCATGTCACCGAGTTAGTTTTGTTAGGGTTTGATCCCTAGTATCCACTATGTTCTAAGATTGATGTTGCTATGACTTTGCTATGCTTAATGCTTATCACTAGGGCCCGAGTGCCATGATTTCAGATCTGAACCTATTATGTTTTCATGAATATATTGGTGTTCTTGATCCTATCTTGCAAGTTATAGTCACCTAATGCGTGTTATGATCTGGCAACCCCGGAGTGCAATAGTCGGGACACGTCCCGGTGATGACCGTAGTTTGAGGAGTTCATGTATTCACTAAGTGCTAATGCTTTGGTCCAGTACTCTATTAAAAGGAGGCCTTAATATCCCTTAGTTTCCAATAGGAAACCTCTGCCACGGGAGGGTAGGACAAAAGATGTCATGCAAGTCCTTTTCCATAAGCACGTATGACTATATTCGGAATACATGCCTACATTATATTGATGAATTGGAGCTAGTTCTGTGTCACCCAAGGTTATAACTCTTGCATGATGAATGCCATCCGACATAATTATCCATCATTGATCCATTGCGTACGAGCTTTTCACATATTGATCTTTGCTTAGTTACTTTTCCGTTGCCAATGTTACGATTGCTACAAAACTGCTACTGTTACTTTTGCCACTGTTACCGTTACTTCCATACTACTTTGCTACTAAATATTTTGCTGCAGATATTAAGTCTTTCAGGTGTGGTTGGATTGACAACTCAGCTGCTAATACTTGAGAATATTCTTTGGCTCCCCTTGTGTCGAATCAATAAATTTGGGTTGAATACTCTACCCTCGAAAACTGTTGCAATCCCCTATACTTGTGGGTTATCACTGGGTCGGAACGGACAAACTGTGTCATGTTAATTGGGAGGCAACGAAATGCGTCGTGTTCATCGAAGGCAAAGGAATGCGTCGTGTTCATCGGGAGCCAACTGGCTTGGACGGAACAGCCGAAACGAGGCCTGGCGTACCGAAGAACTAAGGAAATGGCCTTATGTTCGACCGCCTATGGTCGCAACGGGATCCTATTCATCAGGAGGGGTCTGGCGTACCGCAAAACGGAGGAAAGGGACTTCTGTTCGAGATCCTACGATCGAAACAGGGTCCTGTTGATCGAGAGGCGTGTGGCGTCCATCAAAACGGAGGAAACAGACTTTGTGTTGGAGTGCCTACAGTCGAACGGCGGTCCTGTTCATCGGGAGGGGTGTGGCGTACCGCAAAATGGGACTCCGCGGGCTACTGTTCATCCACCATCTACTGCCTTGGTCCGACCTCCACGGGCTACTGCTCATCCACCGTCGACTTCCTCCAGCCTCCACCTGCTACTGTTCATCCACCGCGTCTTCCTCCTGCCTCCACCAGCTACTGTTCATCCACAGGCTACTGTTCATCCAGCCTCCACCGGCTACTGGGGGGGGGGGGGGGGGGGGGGGGGGGGGGGGGGGGGGGGGGGGGGGGGGGGGGGGGGGGGGGGGGGGGGGGGGGGGGGGGGGGGGGGGGGGGGGGGGGGGGGGGGGGGGGGGGGGGGGGGGGGGGGGGGGGGGGGGGGGGGGGGGGGGGGGGGGGGGGGGGGGGGGGGGGGGGGGGGGGGGGGGGGGGGGGGGGGGGGGGGGGGGGGGGGGGGGGGGGGGGGGGGGGGGGGGGGGGGGGGGGGGGGGGGGGGGGGGGGGGGGGGGGGGGGGGGGGGGGGGGGGGGGGGGGGGGGGGGGGGGGGGGGGGGGGGGGGGGGGGGGGGGGGGGGGGGGGGGGGGGGGGGGGGGGGGGGGGGGGGGGGGGGGGGGGGGGGGGGGGGGGGGGGGGGGGGGGGGGGGGGGGGGGGGGGGGGGGGGGGGGGGGGGGGGGGGGGGGGGGGGGGGGGGGGGGGGGGGGGGGGGGGGGGGGGGGGGGGGGGGGGGGGGGGGGGGGGGGGGGGGGGGGGGGGGGGGGGGGGGGGGGGGGGGGGGGGGGGGGGGGGGGGGGGGGGGGGGGGGGGGGGGGGGGGGGGGGGGGGGGGGGGGGGGGGGGGGGGGGGGGGGGGGGGGGGGGGGGGGGGGGGGGGGGGGGGGGGGGGGGGGGGGGGGGGGGGGGGGGGGGGGGGGGGGGGGGGGGGGGGGGGGGGGGGGGGGGGGGGGGGGGGGGGGGGGGGGGGGGGGGGGGGGGGGGGGGGGGGGGGGGGGGGGGGGGGGGGGGGGGGGGGGGGGGGGGGGGGGGGGGGGGGGGGGGGGGGGGGGGGGGGGGGGGGGGGGGGGGGGGGGGGGGGGGGGGGGGGGGGGGGGGGGGGGGGGGGGGGGGGGGGGGGGGGGGGGGGGGGGGGGGGGGGGGGGGGGGGGGGGGGGGGGGGGGGGGGGGGGGGGGGGGGGGGGGGGGGGGGGGGGGGGGGGGGGGGGGGGGGGGGGGGGGGGGGGGGGGGGGGGGGGGGGGGGGGGGGGGGGGGGGGGGGGGGGGGGGGGGGGGGGGGGGGGGGGGGGGGGGGGGGGGGGGGGGGGGGGGGGGGGGGGGGGGGGGGGGGGGGGGGGGGGGGGGGGGGGGGGGGGGGGGGGGGGGGGGGGGGGGGGGGGGGGGGGGGGGGGGGGGGGGGGGGGGGGGGGGGGGGGGGGGGGGGGGGGGGGGGGGGGGGGGGGGGGGGGGGGGGGGGGGGGGGGGGGGGGGGGGGGGGGGGGGGGGGGGGGGGGGGGGGGGGGGGGGGGGGGGGGGGGGGGGGGGGGGGGGGGGGGGGGGGGGGGGGGGGGGGGGGGGGGGGGGGGGGGGGGGGGGGGGGGGGGGGGGGGGGGGGGGGGGGGGGGGGGGGGGGGGGGGGGGGGGGGGGGGGGGGGGGGGGGGGGGGGGGGGGGGGGGGGGGGGGGGGGGGGGGGGGGGGGGGGGGGGGGGGGGGGGGGGGGGGGGGGGGGGGGGGGGGGGGGGGGGGGGGGGGGGGGGGGGGGGGGGGGGGGGGGGGGGGGGGGGGGGGGGGGGGGGGGGGGGGGGGGGGGGGGGGGGGGGGGGGGGGGGGGGGGGGGGGGGGGGGGGGGGGGGGGGGGGGGGGGGGGGGGGGGGGGGGGGGGGGGGGGGGGGGGGGGGGGGGGGGGGGGGGGGGGGGGGGGGGGGGGGGGGGGGGGGGGGGGGGGGGGGGGGGGGGGGGGGGGGGGGGGGGGGGGGGGGGGGGGGGGGGGGGGGGGGGGGGGGGGGGGGGGGGGGGGGGGGGGGGGGGGGGGGGGGGGGGGGGGGGGGGGGGGGGGGGGGGGGGGGGGGGGGGGGGGGGGGGGGGGGGGGGGGGGGGGGGGGGGGGGGGGGGGGGGGGGGGGGGGGGGGGGGGGGGGGGGGGGGGGGGGGGGGGGGGGGGGGGGGGGGGGGGGGGGGGGGGGGGGGGGGGGGGGGGGGGGGGGGGGGGGGGGGGGGGGGGGGGGGGGGGGGGGGGGGGGGGGGGGGGGGGGGGGGGGGGGGGGGGGGGGGGGGGGGGGGGGGGGGGGGGGGGGGGGGGGGGGGGGGGGGGGGGGGGGGGGGGGGGGGGGGGGGGGGGGGGGGGGGGGGGGGGGGGGGGGGGGGGGGGGGGGGGGGGGGGGGGGGGGGGGGGGGGGGGGGGGGGGGGGGGGGGGGGGGGGGGGGGGGGGGGGGGGGGGGGGGGGGGGGGGGGGGGGGGGGGGGGGGGGGGGGGGGGGGGGGGGGGGGGGGGGGGGGGGGGGGGGGGGGGGGGGGGGGGGGGGGGGGGGGGGGGGGGGGGGGGGGGGGGGGGGGGGGGGGGGGGGGGGGGGGGGGGGGGGGGGGGGGGGGGGGGGGGGGGGGGGGGGGGGGGGGGGGGGGGGGGGGGGGGGGGGGGGGGGGGGGGGGGGGGGGGGGGGGGGGGGGGGGGGGGGGGGGGGGGGGGGGGGGGGGGGGGGGGGGGGGGGGGGGGGGGGGGGGGGGGGGGGGGGGGGGGGGGGGGGGGGGGGGGGGGGGGGGGGGGGGGGGGGGGGGGGGGGGGGGGGGGGGGGGGGGGGGGGGGGGGGGGGGGGGGGGGGGGGGGGGGGGGGGGGGGGGGGGGGGGGGGGGGGGGGGGGGGGGGGGGGGGGGGGGGGGGGGGGGGGGGGGGGGGGGGGGGGGGGGGGGGGGGGGGGGGGGGGGGGGGGGGGGGGGGGGGGGGGGGGGGGGGGGGGGGGGGGGGGGGGGGGGGGGGGGGGGGGGGGGGGGGGGGGGTTGCCGGATCATAACACATAGTAGGTGACTATAGACTTGCAAGATAGGTTCAAGAACACACATATATTCATGAAAACATAATAGGTTCAGATCTGAAATCATGGCACTCGGGCCCTAGTGACAAGCATTAAGCATAGCAAAGTCATAGCAACATCAATCTCAGAGCATAATGGATACTAGGTATCAAACCCTAACAAAACTAACTCAATTACATGATAAATCTCATCCAACCCATTACCGTCCAGCAAGCCTATGATGCAATTACTCACACACGGCGGTGAGCATCATGAATAACTCCGATTGGGTCGAAACCTTTGCCCAGATTTTTCTCCAAAAATTAGCTTTCTTGCGGCAAAAGAAGAGCGCCAACCGCCTTACGGGGTGCCCACGAGGGTCAGGGGCGCACTGATAACCCACAAGTATAGGGGATCGCAACAGTTTTCGAGGGTAGAGTATTCAACCCAAATTTATTGATTCGACACAAGGGGAGCCAAAGAATATTCTCAAGTATTAGCAGCTGAGTTGTCAATTCAACCACACCTGGAAACTTAGTATCTGCAGCAAAGGGTTTAGTAGCAAAGTAATATGATAGTGGTGGTAACGGTAGCAAAAGTAGAGACAGTAAAAGTAATGTTTTTGGTATTTTGTAGTGATTGTAACAGTAGCAACGGAAAAGTAAATAAGCGAGAACCAGTATATGGAAAACTCGTAGGCACCGGATTAGCAATGGATAATTATGCCGGATGTGGTTCATCATGTAGTAGTCATAACATAGGGTGACACAGAACTAGCTCCAGTTCATCAATGTAATGTAG
>JAAAWM010008429.1:0-14069 GCA_036873465.1 Thinopyrum obtusiflorum
GTGCGTCTTCATAGGATACCCTAAGGAAACAATTGGGTACACCTTCTACCACAAATCCGAAGGCAAGATCTTTGTTGCCAAGAATGGAACCTTTCTAGAGAAGGAGTTTCTCTCGAAAGAAGTGAGCGGGAGGAAAGTAGAACTTGATGAGGTAATCATACCTTCCTCGAACTGGAAAGTAGCACATCAGAGAAATCCATTCCCGTGATGCCTACACCAACTAGAGAGGAAGCAAATGATAATGATCATGAAACTTCAGATCAAGTTGCTACTGAACCTCATAGGTCAACCAGAGCACGATCCGCACCAGAGTGGTACAGTAATCCTGTTCTGGAAGTCATGTTATTAGACCAAGGTGAACCTACGAACTATGAAGAAGCTATGATGAGCCCAGATTCTGACAGATGGCTTGAGGCAATGAAATCTGAGATAGGATCCATGTATGAGAACAAAGTGTGGACTTTGGTGGACTTGCCCGATGATCGGCAAGCCATAAAGAATAAATGGATCTTCAAGAAGAAGACTGACGCTGATGGTAATGTTACTGTCTACAAAGATCGACTTGTCGCAAAATGTTTTCTACAAGTTCAAGGGGTTGACTATGATGAGACTTTCTCACTCGTAGTGATGCTTAAGTCCGTCCGAATCATGTTAGCAATTGCCGCATTTTATGATTATGAAATCTGGCAAATGGACGTCAAAACTGCATTCCTTAATGGATTTCTTAAAGTAGAGTTGTATATGATGCAACCAGAAGGTTTTGTCGATCCTAAAGGTGCTAACAAAGTGTGCAAGCTCCAGCGATCCTTCTATGGACTGGTGCAAGCATCTCAGAGTTGGAATATACGCTTTGATGAGGTGATGGGGGGGGGGGGGGGGGGGGGGGGGGGGGGGGGGGGGGGGGGGGGGGGGGGGGGGGGGGGGGGGGGGGGGGGGGGGGGGGGGGGGGGGGGGGGGGGGGGGGGGGGGGGGGGGGGGGGGGGGGGGGGGGGGGGGGGGGGGGGGGGGGGGGGGGGGGGGGGGGGGGGGGGGGGGGGGGGGGGGGGGGGGGGGGGGGGGGGGGGGGGGGGGGGGGGGGGGGGGGGGGGGGGGGGGGGGGGGGGGGGGGGGGGGGGGGGGGGGGGGGGGGGGGGGGGGGGGGGGGGGGGGGGGGGGGGGGGGGGGGGGGGGGGGGGGGGGGGGTACTTGAACATTGAGCATCAAGATCTATATGGATAGATCAAAACGCTTAATGGTACTTTCAAATGAGCACATACCTTGACATGATCTTGAAGGTGTTCAAGATGGATCAGTCAAAGAAGGAGTTCTTGCCTGAGTTGTAAGGTATGAAGTTAAGACTTAAAGCTCGACCACGGCAGAAGAAAGAGGAAGGACGAAGGTCGTCCCCTATGCTTTTGTCATAGGCTCCATACGGTATGCCATGCTGAGTACCACACCTGATGTGTGCCTTGCCACATATTTGGCAAGAGGGTACAAAGGTGATCTAGGAGTAGATCACCAGATAGCGGTCTAAATTATCCTTAGAGGAATAAGGATATGTTTCTCGGTTATGGAGGTGATAAAGAGTTCGACGTAAAGAGTTACGTCGATGCAAGCTTAACACCTATCCGGATAGCTCTGAGTAGAGATACCGGATACGTATAATGGAGCAACAATTTAGAATAGCTCCAAGTAGAACAGTTATTTGAAATGGCTCCAAATGTAGCGTAGTAGTTGCATCTACAAGATGACATAGAAATTTGCGAAGTACATACGGATCTGAATGCTGCAGACCCGTTGACTGAAACCTCTCTCACAAGCATAACATGATCAAACCCAGAACTCTTGGGTGTTAGTCACATGGGGATGTGACCTTGAGTGTTAATCACATATCGATGGGGGGGGGGGGGGGGGGGGGGGGGGGGGGGGGGGGGGGGGGGGGGGGGGGGGGGGGGGGGGGGGGGGGGGGGGGGGGGGGGGGGGGGGGGGGGGGGGGGGGGGGGGGGGGGGGGGGGGGGGGGGGGGGGGGGGGGGGGGGGGGGGGGGGGGGGGGGGGGGGGGGGGGGGGGGGGGGGGGGGGGGGGGGGGGGGGGGGGGGGGGGGGGGGGGGGGGGGGGGGGGGGGGGGGGGGGGGGGGGGGGGGGGGGGGGGGGGGGGGGGGGGGGGGGGGGGGGGGGGGGGGGGGGGGGGGGGGGGGGGGGGGGGGGGGGGGGGGGGGGGGGGGGGGGGGGGGGGGGGGGGGGGGGGGGGGGGGGGGGGGGGGGGGGGGGGGGGGGGGGGGGGGGGGGGGGGGGGGGGGGGGGGGGGGGGGGGGGGGGGGGGGGGGGGGGGGGGGGGGGGGGGGGGGGGGGGGGGGGGGGGGGGGGGGGGGGGGGGGGGGGGGGGGGGGGGGGGGGGGGGGGGGGGGGGGGGGGGGGGGGGGGGGGGGGGGGGGGGGGGGGGGGGGGGGGGGGGGGGGGGGGGGGGGGGGGGGGGGGGGGGGGGGGGGGGGGGGGGGGGGGGGGGGGGGGGGGGGGGGGGGGGGGGGGGGGGGGGGGGGGGGGGGGGGGGGGGGGGGGGGGGGGGGGGGGGGGGGGGGGGGGGGGGGGGGGGGGGGGGGGGGGGGGGGGGGGGGGGGGGGGGGGGGGGGGGGGGGGGGGGGGGGGGGGGGGGGGGGGGGGGGGGGGGGGGGGGGGGGGGGGGGGGGGGGGGGGGGGGGGGGGGGGGGGGGGGGGGGGGGGGGGGGGGGGGGGGGGGGGGGGGGGGGGGGGGGGGGGGGGGGGGGGGGGGGGGGGGGGGGGGGGGGGGGGGGGGGGGGGGGGGGGGGGGGGGGGGGGGGGGGGGGGGGGGGGGGGGGGGGGGGGGGGGGGGGGGGGGGGGGGGGGGGGGGGGGGGGGGGGGGGGGGGGGGGGGGGGGGGGGGGGGGGGGGGGGGGGGGGGGGGGGGGGGGGGGGGGGGGGGGGGGGGGGGGGGGGGGGGGGGGGGGGGGGGGGGGGGGGGGGGGGGGGGGGGGGGGGGGGGGGGGGGGGGGGGGGGGGGGGGGGGGGGGGGGGGGGGGGGGGGGGGGGGGGGGGGGGGGGGGGGGGGGGGGGGGGGGGGGGGGGGGGGGGGGGGGGGGGGGGGGGGGGGGGGGGGGGGGGGGGGGGGGGGGGGGGGGGGGGGGGGGGGGGGGGGGGGGGGGGGGGGGGGGGGGGGGGGGGGGGGGGGGGGGGGGGGGGGATGTGATTAACACTCAAGGTCACATCCCCATAGAGTGCATCTACATACCCTTGTAGATTGCTAAGCGGAAGCGTTCAAGTGAACGGGGTTGATGGAGTCGTACTCGTCATGATCCAAATCACTGATGATCCTAGTGCCGAACGGACGGCACCTCCGTGTTCAACACACGTACAGCCCGGAGACGTCTCCTACGCCTTGATCCAGCAAGGTGAGAAGGAGAGGTTGGGGAAGACTCCATCCAGCAGTAGCACGACGGCGTGGTGGTGGTGGAGGGGCACGGGACTCCAGCAGGGCTTCGCCAAGCACTACGAGATACGAGGAGGAAGAGAGGTAGGGCTGCACCAAGAGGGAGAGCAAATCGTGTGTTGGGCAGCCCCCATACCTCAAGTATATATAGGGGGAGGGGAGGGGCTGCGCCCCCACCTAGGGTTCCCTCCCTAGGGGTGGCGGCAGCCCCTAGATCCCATCTGGGCGGCGGCCACAAGGGGGAGAGGGGGAGGCGCACCTAGGGTGGGCCTTAGGGCCCATCTGCCCTAGGGTTTGCCCCCTTCCCCTCTTGGAGGCGCCTTGGGCCTTGGTGGGAGGCGCCCCAGCCCACCTAGAGGCTGGTCCCTTCCCACTATTGGCCCATGTAGGCCTCCGGGGCTGGTGGCCCCACCTGGTGGACCCCCGGACTCCTCCGGTGGTCCAGGTACACTACCAGTGATGCCCGGAACACTTCCGGTGGCCAAAACCATACTTCCTATATATCAATCTTTACCTCAGGACCATTCCGGAACTCCTCGTGACGTCCGGGATCTCATCCGGGACTCCGAACAACATTCGGTAACCGCGTACATACTTTCCCTATAACCCTAGCGTCATCGAACCTTAAGTGTGTAGACCCTACGTGTTTAGAAGTCATGCAGACATGGCCGAGACAACTCTCCGGTCAATAACCAACAGCGGGATCTGGATACCCATGTTGGCTCCCACATGCTCCACGATGATCTCATCGGATAAACCACGATGTCAAGGACTTAATCAATCCCGTACACAGTTCCCTTTGTCTAGCGGTACGATACTTGCCCGAGATTCGATCGTCGGTATCCCGATACCTTATTCAATCTCGTTACCGGCAAGTCTCTTTACTCGTTCCGTAACACATCATCCCGTGATCAACTCCTTGATCACATTGTGCACATTATGATGATGTCGGGGGGGGGGGGGGGGGGTGATGATGTCCTACCGAGTGGGCCCAGAGATACCTCTCCGTTTACATGGAGTGACAAATCCCAGTCTCGATTCGTGCCAACCCAACAGACACTTTTGGAGATACCTGTAGTGTACCTTTATAGCCACCCAGTTACGTTTTGACGTTTGGCACACCCAAAGCACTCCTACGGTATTCGGGAGTTGCACAATCTCATGGTCTAAGGAAATGATACTTGACATTAGAAAAGCTTTAGCATACGAACTACATGATCTTGTGCTAGGCTTAGGATTGGGTCTTGTCCATCACATCATTCTCCTAATGATGTGATCTCGTTATCAACAACATCCAATGTCCATGGTCAGGAAACCGTAACCATCTATTGATCAATGAGCTAGTCAACTAGAGGCTTACTAGGGACATGGTGCTGTCTATGTATCCACACATGTATCTGAGTTTCCTATCAATACAATTCTAGCATGGATGATAAACGATAATCATGAACAAGGAAATATAATAATAACCAATTTATTATTGCCTCTAGGGCAGGGGGGGGGGGGGGGGGGGGGGGGGGGGGGGGGGGGGGGGGGGGGGGGTCGCTATGTGATTAACACTCAAGGTCACATCCCCATGTGACTAACACCCAAAGAGTTCTGGTTTTGATCATGTTATGCTTGTGAGAGAGGTTTTAGTCAACGGGTCTGCAACATTCAAATCCGTATGTACTTCGCAAATCTCTATGTCATCTCCTAGATGCAGCTACCACACGCCATTTGGAACTATTCCAAAAAACTATTCTACTTGGAGCTATTCTAAATTGTTGCTCCATTATACGTATCCAGTATCTCTACTCAGAGCTATCCGGATAGGTGTTAAGCTTGCATCGACGTAACTCTTTACGTCGAACTCTTTATCACCTCCATAACCGAGAAACATATCCTTATTCCTCTAAGGATAATTTTGACTGCTATCTGGTGATCTACTCCTAGATCACCTTTGTACCCTCTTGCCAGACATGTGGCAAGGCACACATCAGGTGCGGAACTCAGCATGGCATACCGTATAGAGCCTATGACAAAAGCATAGGGGACGACCTTCGTCCTTCCTCTTTCTTCTGCCGTGGTCGAGCTTTGAGTCTTAACTTCATACCTTACAACTTAGGCAAGAACTCCTTCTTTGACTGATCCATCTTGAAAACCTTCAAGATCATGTCAAGGTATGTGCTCATTTGAAAGTACCATTAAGCGTTTTGATCTATCCTTATAGATCTTGATGCTCAATGTTCAAGTAGCTTAATCCAGGTTGTCCATTGAAAAACACTTTTCAAATAACCCTATATGCTTTCCAGAAATTCTACATCATTTCTGATCAACAATATGTCAACAACATATACTCATCAGAAATTCTATAGTGCTCCCACTCACTTCTTTGGAAATACAAGTTTCTCATAAACTTTGTATAAACCCAAAATCTTTGATCATCATCAAAGCGTATATTCCAACTCCGAGATGCTTACTCCAGTCCTTAGAAGGATTGCTGGAGCTTTGCATGTTTGTTAGCATCTTTCAGGATTGTTAAAACCTTCTGGTTGTATCACATACAACTTTTCCTCAAGAAAATCGTGAGGAAACAATGTTTTGACATCCTATCTGCAAGATTTCATAAATAATGTAGTGACTGCTAATATAATTCCAACATACTCTTAGCATCGCTACGAGTGAGAAAGTCTCATCGTAGTCAACTCCTTGAACGGGGGGGGGGGGGGGGGGGGGGGGGGGGGGGGGGGGGGGGGGGGGGGGGGGGGGGGGGGGGGGGGGGGGGGGGGGGGGGGGGGGGGGGGGGGGGGGGGGGGGGGGGGGGGGGGGGGGGGGGGGGGGGGGGGGGGGGGGGGGGGGGGGGGGGGGGGGGGGGGGGGGGGGGGGGGGGGGGGGGGGGGGGGGGGGGGGGGGGGGGGGGGGGGGGGGGGGGGGGGGGGGGGGGGGGGGGGGGGGGGGGGGGGGGGGGGGGGGGGGGGGGGGGGGGGGGGGGGGGGGGGGGGGGGGGGGGGGGGGGGGGGGGGGGGGGGGGGGGGGGGGGGGGGGGGGGGGGGGGGGGGGGGGGGGGGGGGGGGGGGGGGGGGGGGGGGGGGGGGGGGGGGGGGGGGGGGGGGGGGGGGGGGGGGGGGGGGGGGGGGGGGGGGGGGGGGGGGGGGGGGGGGGGGGGGGGGGGGGGGGGGGGGGGGGGGGGGGGGGGGGGGGGGGGGGGGGGGGGGGGGGGGGGGGGGGGGGGGGGGGGGGGGGGGGGGGGGGGGGGGGGGGGGGGGGGGGGGGGGGGGGGGGGGGGGGGGGGGGGGGGGGGGGGGGGGGGGGGGGGGGGGGGGGGGGGGGGGGGGGGGGGGGGGGGGGGGGGGGGGGGGGGGGGGGGGGGGGGGGGGGGGGGGGGGGGGGGGGGGGGGGGGGGGGGGGGGGGGGGGGGGGGGGGGGGGGGGGGGGGGGGGGGGGGGGGGGGGGGGGGGGGGGGGGGGGGGGGGGGGGGGGGGGGGGGGGGGGGGGGGGGGGGGGGGGGGGGGGGGGGGGGGGGGGGGGGGGGGGGGGGGGGGGGGGGGGGGGGGGGGGGGGGGGGGGGGGGGGGGGGGGGGGGGGGGGGGGGGGGGGGGGGGGGGGGGGGGGGGGGGGGGGGGGGGGGGGGGGGGGGGGGGGGGGGGGGGGGGGGGGGGGGGGGGGGGGGGGGGGGGGGGGGGGGGGGGGGGGGGGGGGGGGGGGGGGGGGGGGGGGGGGGGGGGGGGGGGGGGGGGGGGGGGGGGGGGGGGGGGGGGGGGGGGGGGGGGGGGGGGGGGGGGGGGGGGGGGGGGGGGGGGGGGGGGGGGGGGGGGGGGGGGGGGGGGGGGGGGGGGGGGGGGGGGGGGGGGGGGGGGGGGGGGGGGGGGGGGGGGGGGGGGGGGGGGGGGGGGGGGGGGGGGGGGGGGGGGGGGGGGGGGGGGGGGGGGGGGGGGGGGGGGGGGGGGGGGGGGGGGGGGGGGGGGGGGGGGGGGGGGGGGGGGGGGGGGGGGGGGGGGGGGGGGGGGGGGGGGGGGGGGGGGGGGGGGGGGGGGGGGGGGGGGGGGGGGGGGGGGGGGGGGGGGGGGGGGGGGGGGGGGGGGGGGGGGGGGGGGGGGGGGGGGGGGGGGGGGGGGGGGGGGGGGGGGGGGGGGGGGGGGGGGGGGGGGGGGGGGGGGGGGGGGGGGGGGGGGGGGGGGGGGGGGGGGGGGGGGGGGGGGGGGGGGGGGGGGGGGGGGGGGGGGGGGGGGGGGGGGGGGGGGGGGGGGGGGGGGGGGGGGGGGGGGGGGGGGGGGGGGGGGGGGGGGGGGGGGGGGGGGGGGGGGGGGGGGGGGGGGGGGGGGGGGGGGGGGGGGGGGGGGGGGGGGGGGGGGGGGGGGGGGGGGGGGGGGGGGGGGGGGGGGGGGGGGGGGGGGGGGGGGGGGGGGGGGGGGGGGGGGGGGGGGGGGGGGGGGGGGGGGGGGGGGGGGGGGGGGGGGGGGGGGGGGGGGGGGGGGGGGGGGGGGGGGGGGGGGGGGGGGGGGGGGGGGGGGGGGGGGGGGGGGGGGGGGGGGGGGGGGGGGGGGGGGGGGGGGGGGGGGGGGGGGGGGGGGGGGGGGGGGGGGGGGGGGGGGGGGGGGGGGGGGGGGGGGGGGGGGGGGGGGGGGGGGGGGGGGGGGGGGGGGGGGGGGGGGGGGGGGGGGGGGGGGGGGGGGGGGGGGGGGGGGGGGGGGGGGGGGGGGGGGGGGGGGGGGGGGGGGGGGGGGGGGGGGGGGGGGGGGGGGGGGGGGGGGGGGGGGGGGGGGGGGGGGGGGGGGGGGGGGGGGGGGGGGGGGGGGGGGGGGGGGGGGGGGGGGGGGGGGGGGGGGGGGGGGGGGGGGGGGGGGGGGGGGGGGGGGGGGGGGGGGGGGGGGGGGGGGGGGGGGGGGGGGGGGGGGGGGGGGGGGGGGGGGGGGGGGGGGGGGGGGGGGGGGGGGGGGGGGGGGGGGGGGGGGGGGGGGGGGGGGGGGGGGGGGGGGGGGGGGGGGGGGGGGGGGGGGGGGGGGGGGGGGGGGGGGGGGGGGGGGGGGGGGGGGGGGGGGGGGGGGGGGGGGGGGGGGGGGGGGGGGGGGGGGGGGGGGGGGGGGGGGGGGGGGGGGGGGGGGGGGGGGGGGGGGGGGGGGGGGGGGGGGGGGGGGGGGGGGGGGGGGGGGGGGGGGGGGGGGGGGGGGGGGGGGGGGGGGGGGGGGGGGGGGGGGGGGGGGGGGGGGGGGGGGGGGGGGGGGGGGGGGGGGGGGGGGGGGGGGGGGGGGGGGGGGGGGGGGGGGGGGGGGGGGGGGGGGGGGGGGGGGGGGGGGGGGGGGGGGGGGGGGGGGGGGGGGGGGGGGGGGGGGGGGGGGGGGGGGGGGGGGGGGGGGGGGGGGGGGGGGGGGGGGGGGGGGGGGGGGGGGGGGGGGGGGGGGGGGGGGGGGGGGGGGGGGGGGGGGGGGGGGGGGGGGGGGGGGGGGGGGGGGGGGGGGGGGGGGGGGGGGGGGGGGGGGGGGGGGGGGGGGGGGGGGGGGGGGGGGGGGGGGGGGGGGGGGGGGGGGGGGGGGGGGGGGGGGGGGGGGGGGGGGGGGGGGGGGGGGGGGGGGGGGGGGGGGGGGGGGGGGGGGGGGGGGGGGGGGGGGGGGGGGGGGGGGGGGGGGGGGGGGGGGGGGGGGGGGGGGGGGGGGGGGGGGGGGGGGGGGGGGGGGGGGGGGGGGGGGGGGGGGGGGGGGGGGGGGGGGGGGGGGGGGGGGGGGGGGGGGGGGGGGGGGGGGGGGGGGGGGGGGGGGGGGGGGGGGGGGGGGGGGGGGGGGGGGGGGGGGGGGGGGGGGGGGGGGGGGGGGGGGGGGGGGGGGGGGGGGGGGGGGGGGGGGGGGGGGGGGGGGGGGGGGGGGGGGGGGGGGGGGGGGGGGGGGGGGGGGGGGGGGGGGGGGGGGGGGGGGGGGGGGGGGGGGGGGGGGGGGGGGGGGGGGGGGGGGGGGGGGGGGGGGGGGGGGGGGGGGGGGGGGGGGGGGGGGGGGGGGGGGGGGGGGGGGGGGGGGGGGGGGGGGGGGGGGGGGGGGGGGGGGGGGGGGGGGGGGGGGGGGGGGGGGGGGGGGGGGGGGGGGGGGGGGGGGGGGGGGGGGGGGGGGGGGGGGGGGGGGGGGGGGGGGGGGGGGGGGGGGGGGGGGGGGGGGGGGGGGGGGGGGGGGGGGGGGGGGGGGGGGGGGGGGGGGGGGGGGGGGGGGGGGGGGGGGGGGGGGGGGGGGGGGGGGGGGGGGGGGGGGGGGGGGGGGGGGGGGGGGGGGGGGGGGGGGGGGGGGGGGGGGGGGGGGGGGGGGGGGGGGGGGGGGGGGGGGGGGGGGGGGGGGGGGGGGGGGGGGGGGGGGGGGGGGGGGGGGGGGGGGGGGGGGGGGGGGGGGGGGGGGGGGGGGGGGGGGGGGGGGGGGGGGGGGGGGGGGGGGGGGGGGGGGGGGGGGGGGGGGGGGGGGGGGGGGGGGGGGGGGGGGGGGGGGGGGGGGGGGGGGGGGGGGGGGGGGGGGGGGGGGGGGGGGGGGGGGGGGGGGGGGGGGGGGGGGGGGGGGGGGGGGGGGGGGGGGGGGGGGGGGGGGGGGGGGGGGGGGGGGACTTTGGTGGACTTGCCCGATGATCGGCAAGCCATTGAGATAAATGGATCTTTTAAGAAGAAGACGGACGTGGGCGGTAATGTTACTGTGTATGAAGCTCGACTTGTGGGAAAGAGTCTTTTCACAAGTTCAAGGAGTTGACTACGATGAGAATTTCTCACCCGTAGCGATGCTTAAGTCCGTCGGAATCATGTTAGCATTAGCTGTATTTTTCAATTATGAAATCTTACAGATGGATGTCAAAACAAGTTTTCTTACCAGTTTTCGTAAGAAAAGTTGTATGTGATAGAATAAAAGGTTTTGACGATCCTAAGGATGCTAAAAGGTATGCTGGCTCCAGCAATCCTTCTATGGACTAGAGCAAGCATCTCAAAATCGGAATATAGGAGAGGTGACGATGTGTGTTGGAAGTGTTTCCAAAGTTGATGAGATCACCATCGCATGCTCTATCTGCCTTCGGGATTAGTATTGAACCTAGATAAATATTATCAGGTGTCTACGTTGAGCATGAATATGATTAGATCATGTTCATTGCAATACGGTCATTCATTTAAGTTAGAGAATAATGGTTATTCTATTTACATGAATGACACCTTTCATGGTCATGCACCCTATGTGAATGGTTCATTGAATCTCGGTCGTGGTAATACACATGTTCATGCCAAAAGATGTAGAGTTAATAATGATAGTACCACTTTCTTGTGGCACTGCCGCTTAGGTCATATTGGCGCAAGATGCATGAAGAAACTCCATGTCGATGGATGTTTGGAGTCACTTGATTTTGAATCACTTGACACATGCGAGCCATGCCTCATGGGCAGGATGACCAAGACCCCGTTTTCAGGTACAATGAAACAGGCAAGTGACTTGTTGGAAATCATGCATGCTGATGCGTGTGATCCAATAAGAATTGAAGAGTGCGGTGGATATCGCTATTTTCTCATCTTCACTGACGATTTGAGTAGATATAGGTATATTTACTTAATGAAGCACAAGTCTGAAACGTTTGAAAAGTTCAAGCGATTTCAGAGTGAAGTTAAGAATCATCATAACAAGAAGATCAAATTCCTACGATCTGATCAATGAGAATTTCCGAGTTACGAGTTTGGCGAACACTTAAGACATTGTGGAATTGTTTCACAGTTGAAGCCATCTGGAACACCACAGGGTAATGGTGTGTCCAGACATCGTAATCGAACCTTATGAAATATGGTGCGATCTATGATGTCTCTTACCAATCTACTGTTTTCATTTTGAGGTTATGCGTTAGAGACAGCTGCATTCACTTTAGATAGGACACCATCTAAGTCCGTTGAAACGACGTCGTGTGAACATTGGTTTGGCAAGAAACCAAAGTTGCCACTTCTTAATGTTTGGGGCTGCGATGCTTAAGGCTTCAGCCGGAGAAGCTCGAACCCAAAGCGGACAAACACATCTTCATAGGATACCCAAAGGTGACAGTTGGGTACACCTATCTCAGATCCGAGGGCAAATTGTTTGTCGCTAAGAAGTCCTTTCTCGAGAAGGAGTTTCTCTCGAAAGAATTGAGTGGGAGGAAGATAGAACTTGATGAGGTTGTCGAACCTTTACTTCAACAGAGTGATGCAACACAGAAAGATGTTTTCTGTGGTGCCTACGTCTATTGAATAGGAAGTTAATGATAGTGATCATGAAGCTTCAGATCAAGTTGCTATCGAACCTCGTAGGTCGACAAGGATATGTACTACTCCTGAGTGGTACGGTAATCCTGTCTTAGATATCATGTTGTTAGACAACAATGAACCTACGAGCTATGGAGAAGCGATGGTGGGCTTGTATTCCGACAAATGGTTAGAAGCCATGAAATCCGAGATAGGATCCATATATCGGGGGGGGGGGGGGGGGGGGGGGGGGGGGGGGGGGGGGGGGGGGGGGGGGGGGGGGGGGGGGGGGGGGGGGGGGGGGGGGGGGGGGGGGGGGGGGGGGGGGGGGGGGGGGGGGGGGGGGGGGGGGGGGGGGGGGGGGGGGGGGGGGGGGGGGGGGGGGGGGGGGGGGGGGGGGGGGGGGGGGGGGGGGGGGGGGGGGGGGGGGGGGGGGGGGGGGGGGGGGGGGGGGGGGGGGGGGGGGGGGGGGGGGGGGGGGGGGGGGGGGGGGGGGGGGGGGGGGGGGGGGGGGGGGGGGGGGGGGGGGGGGGGGGGGGGGGGGGGGGGGGGGGGGGGGGGGGGGGGGGGGGGGGGGGGGGGGGGGGGGGGGGGGGGGGGGGGGGGGGGGGGGGGGGGGGGGGGGGGGGGGGGGGGGGGGGGGGGGGGGGGGGGGGGGGGGGGGGGGGGGGGGGGGGGGGGGGGGGGGGGGGGGGGGGGGGGGGGGGGGGGGGGGGGGGGGGGGGGGGGGGGGGGGGGGGGGGGGGGGGGGGGGGGGGGGGGGGGGGGGGGGGGGGGGGGGGGGGGGGGGGGGGGGGGGGGGGGGGGGGGGGGGGGGGGGGGGGGGGGGGGGGGGGGGGGGGGGGGGGGGGGGGGGGGGGGGGGGGGGGGGGGGGGGGGGGGGGGGGGGGGGGGGGGGGGGGGGGGGGGGGGGGGGGGGGGGGGGGGGGGGGGGGGGGGGGGGGGGGGGGGGGGGGGGGGGGGGGGGGGGGGGGGGGGGGGGGGGGGGGGGGGGGGGGGGGGGGGGGGGGGGGGGGGGGGGGGGGGGGGGGGGGGGGGGGGGGGGGGGGGGGGGGGGGGGGGGGGGGGGGGGGGGGGGGGGGGGGGGGGGGGGGGGGGGGGGGGGGGGGGGGGGGGGGGGGGGGGGGGGGGGGGGGGGGGGGGGGGGGGGGGGGGGGGGGGGGGGGGGGGGGGGGGGGGGGGGGGGGGGGGGGGGGGGGGGGGGGGGGGGGGGGGGGGGGGGGGGGGGGGGGGGGGGGGGGGGGGGGGGGGGGGGGGGGGGGGGGGGGGGGGGGGGGGGGGGGGGGGGGGGGGGGGGGGGGGGGGGGGGGGGGGGGGGGGGGGGGGGGGGGGGGGGGGGGGGGGGGGGGGGGGGGGGGGGGGGGGGGGGGGGGGGGGGGGGGGGGGGGGGGGGGGGGGGGGGGGGGGGGGGGGGGGGGGGGGGGGGGGGGGGGGGGGGGGGGGGGGGGGGGGGGGGGGGGGGGGGGGGGGGGGGGGGGGGGGGGGGGGGGGGGGGGGGGGGGGGGGGGGGGGGGGGGGGGGGGGGGGGGGGGGGGGGGGGGGGGGGGGGGGGGGGGGGGGGGGGGGGGGGGGGGGGGGGGGGGGGGGGGGGGGGGGGGGGGGGGGGGGGGGGGGGGGGGGGGGGGGGGGGGGGGGGGGGGGGGGGGGGGGGGGGGGGGGGGGGGGGGGGGGGGGGGGGGGGGGGGGGGTCTCCATCAACCTCTCCTTCCCACTTGCTGGATTAAGAAGGAGGAGACGTCTTCCCCAACCATATGTGTGTTGAACGCGGAGGTGCTATCCGTTCAGCATTAGGATCATCGATGATTTGGATCACGACGAGTATGACTCCCTCAACCCCATTCTCTTGAACACTTCCACTCGCGATCTACAAGGGTATGTAGATGCACTCCCCTCTCTCGTTGCTAGATGAACTCCATAGATTGATCTTGGTGAAGCGTAGAAATTTTTTATTTTCTGCAACGTTCCCCAATAGTGGCATCATGGGCTAGGTCTATGCGTAGCTGGGCCCACTCGGTAATGCATCATCATAATGAGCTCAATGTGACCAAGTGTTTGGTCACGGGATCATGCATTATGGTACGAGTAAAGTGACTTGCCGGTAACGAGATTGAACGAGGTATTGGGATACCGACGATCGAATCTTGGGCAAGTAACGTACCGATTGACAAAGGGAATTGTATACGGGATTACTTGAATCCTCGACATCGTGGTTCATCCGATGAGATCATCGAGGAATATGTGGGAGCCAACATGGGATCCAGATCCCGATGTTGGTTATTGACCGGAGAGCTGTCTCGGTCATGTCTGCATGATTGCCGAACCCGTAGGGTCTACACACTTAAGGTTCGGTGACGCTAGGGTTGTAGAGATATTAGTATGCAGAAACCCGAAAGTTGTTCGGAGTCCCGGATGAGATCCCTGACATCATGAGGAGTTCCGGAATGGTCGGGAGGTA
>JAAAWM010008430.1:0-10000 GCA_036873465.1 Thinopyrum obtusiflorum
GTAGTCCTCGTGAACCTCGCAAATCTGAATTTAGAGATTTTCTTGCCAGTATAACTGTGGGTGAATCTAGAGACATAACACAAGCTACCATAGGGAGTATTCATTTTCCTGCTATACATTATTTTGCTCTCTTCATAGGTAGGTGCATAAATGGTAAGGATGAAGCATGTCACATGTGTGTCCTTGACCTCAGTGTTCTCAGGAGTGCTGTGTTAGGAGACAAACATTATAATTTAGGAGCCATTGTCGCACGTAGGTTGCATAATAATAAAATTAATGGAGATTTCTTTGGAGGAATTTATGCAACCCGTCTAGCTAATTTTCTTGAGATACCTATACGTGAGTATGATGTTGAGCTGCCTAATGTTTATTTAGATTATAATGCCATGGTTCATCATCGTTTTCTTGAGAGGAACGAGCAGTCCCTCCAGTATCGCTTAATCTTTGACAGACGTCGCGCTGTCCATATTACTCTCCCTGCTCCTGCCTTCTTTGATTATTAGGCAAAAGGAAGACATGTTATTACCAGAGAGGAGGCAGATGAGTACGAGAGGAGGGCAGAGGTAGCTCGCCGCCACGCTGCAGCACAGGAGGCAATAGCCGCTGCATCTCAGTACGACCCCGGTTATAACTTTGGATATCCGTGGCAATAGACCAACTTAGGCCAAAAGCCTAAGCTTGGGGAAGTATGTATTTCCCACTGACATTACATTTATGTTTACACACTCATTGCTAGATGTCGGTTCTCATACTCTTTCATTGTACTTTCCATGCTAGTTTATTTTCTTTTTCCTGCTTTCTTCTTGTGTGTTTGATAAACCTTAAGAAAACCAAAAAAAATTAGATGTAGCTTTTAGTTAGTTTACCTTTCTTGCTGTAGTAGTAATAATTAAAAAGAAAACCCAAAAAGATTTCCTGTTCTTCTTATGCTTGTTGGGAGCTTTCCCGTGTAAATAGTTTTATTTCTTATCTTTTCTTTGGAGGTCGATAGGAGAAGACCATAATTAAATTGTTGAAGTGGCTCTGATATGCATTATTGTTGAATTACCCAAGAGCCCATATTGCCTTGTCTTCTCCTGTTTATTGAATGCTTTCAGATTCCAGCTTAGTCCAATGCATGTGCACTCTTATTATTATTCACATCGTTCGGTCGTGCAGTGAAAGGCAATTATGACGATATATGATGGACTGATTGAGATGAGAGAAGCTGGTATGAACTCGACCTCTCTTGTTTTTGTAAATATGATTAGTTCATCGTTCCTGATTCAACCTATTATGAATAAACATGTTTGCAATGACAATGAGAGATCATAGTTGCTCGTGCCATGCTTGATTAGCTATGAGTTATAATGGTTTACCTTGCGTGCCAGCATGCTATTAAAATGGTTGTGATGTGGGGGGGGGGGGGGGGGGGGGGGGGGGGGGGGGGGGGGGGGGGGGGGGGGGGGGGGGGGGGGGGGGGGGGGGGGGGGGGGGTAAAAGCTATTACTAATTTTTTTCTTAAGGTTTATCAAACACACAAGAAGAAAGCATAAAAAAGGAAAAATAAACTAGCATGGATATTACAATGAAAGAGTATGAGCACCGACAACTAGCAATGAGTGTGTGAACATAAATGTAATGTCGGTGGGAAATACGTACTCCCCCAAGCTTAGGCTTTTGGCCTAAGTTGGTTTATTGCCACGGATGGCCTGGCGGATATCCATAGTGGTAGTTGGGGTCGTACTGTGATGAGGAGGACTTCGATTGCCACTGGTTGGCAATCATCTCTGGATCCCACTGGTAATTAGACTGTCGTGGAGGATCAAATTGTGGTTCCGGCTCTGGCTCTGTAGCTGATGTAGGGTTCCGGTAGGCGTGAATGGCCGCCAGCGGAACGAGATACTGACCTACAGGTAAATCAAACAAGGAAGGAGCAGGCAAGGTAATAGTCTCAGGGTGATGTTTATCAAAGAACAATTTGTATTTAAGCGCCCCTTCCCTGTTCTTAACAATAAAATCATGCGCTACCATACTCTTATAATCTAAATAAACAGTGGGCAGCAATTTTTCTTCTTTTTCATAGTGCCTAATAGGTATGTTATAATATGCAGCAAGGCGTGAAGCATAGACACCTCCAAAGATGGGGCCCTTTGTACGGTTCAGACTTAACCGTTTGGCAATAATACAGCCCATACTAACAGAGTCATCGCGGAATAAACCATGGAACAAAATGATAATATCAGGGACACTAAGGTTTCCACAGTTTCCGCGACCAATTAAGCAATGACTAGCAAATATTGCAAAGTAGCGTAAAACAGGAAAATGTATGCTAGTGATTCTTGCATCGGAAACCTTCCTAGTTTCCCCTACAGTAATAGTATCAATAAACCCATCCACATCTTTACGATGTGGTTCCTCTAAGCTACCCTCGAAAGGTATTTTGCAAACCCTGCAAAATTCATATAGTGACATCTTCTTAACCACATCATATAAATGAAACTCTACTGAAGGAGGTGATTCCTTAGGATAATAGTAAAAGTTTTGCACAAAAGTATTGGTGAGTAAGAGATACTGTTCGCGTTGGTCGCGGAGGAAGTCGGTGAGGCCTGCATTCCCAGCCAACTCGTAAAAATCATCATAAATCCCGGCTGTTCTCAAGAAATCATCACAAGGCCATTCACACGGCCGAACCTCCGCGGTGCGAGGCAGATTATATTTGGGCCTCTCTGCTTCTTCACTTTGTTTTTCCTTCGAGCTTCGGCTCGATGAGCCCCTCAAAAATCTCTTCATTATTTTCTGAAAATTTCTGAAATTTTTAGTAACTTCAAATAAAAGTGAACCAAGCTCAACAAAATTGATAGCAACTACTCCTACAAGTGCCTAGAGCCTATATCATGCATTAGAACTACTTGGGACCATATAAATTTGACATGCAAGATCAAGAACATGGTCACCTAGGCAGCATAAATTTGCAATGAATAAAGCACTAGAACAAAAACTAATTGGACCAATGGAGGAGTCACATACCAAGGAACAATCCCCCAAAGCAGTTTTGTGAGAGGTGCTTTGAGCAAGGAGATCGAAAATCGCAGCAAAATGAGCTAGAACTCGTGCTTGAGCTGGATGGTGATTTTTTTGGGAGGAAGAAGAAGTGTGTGGGTGCAGGAATAAGTGGAGGGGAGCCACCGTGGGCCCACGAGGCAGGGGGCGCGCCCTGTAGGGGTGGGCGCGCCCTGGACCCTCGTGGCCAGGCGCTTGCTCCCCCTGCTGTGTTCTCAGTGCCAGATATTCTCAAATATTCCAGAAAAAAATCATATTTCAATTTCGGGGCATTTGGAGAACTTTTATTTTCGTGGTATTTTTATATTGCACGGATAATTCAGAAAACAGACAAAAAAATACTATTTTTACTTTATTTCAACTAAATAACTGAAAGTAAAAGGAGGGTACAGAAGGTTGTGCTTTCTAACTTCATCCATCTCATGCTCATCAAAAGGAATCCACTAACAAGGTTGATCAAGTCTTGTTAACAAACTCATTTCGACTAACATGGAACCGGAGAAATTTTGAATAACACTATGTTACCTCAACGGGGATATGCACATCCCCAATAATAAGAATATCATATTTCTTCTTGACAGTAGGAAGAGGAAATTCAAAACCTCCAAAAATAATCGATGGAATTTTTCCAATGGAATTGATACTATGGACTTGAGGTTGTTTCCTCGGAAAGTGTACCGTATGCTCATTACCATTAACATGAAAAGTGACATTGCCTTTGTTGCAATCAATAACAGCCCCTGCAGTATTCAAAAAGGGTCTTCCAAGAATAATAGACATACTATCGTCCTCGGGAATATCAAGAATAACAGAGTCCGTTAAAATAGTAACGTTTGCAACCACAACAGGCACATCCTCACAAATGGGGGGGGGGGGGGGGGGGGGGGGGGGGGGGGGGGGGGGGGGGGGGGGGGGGGGGGGGGGGGGGGGGGGGGGGGGGGGGGGGGGGGGGGGGGGGGGGGGGGGGGGGGGGGGGGGGGGGGGGGGGGGGGGGGGGGGGGGGGGGGGGGGGGGGGGGGGGGGGGGGGGGGGGGGGGGGGGGGGGGGGGGGGGGGGGGGGGGGGGGGGGGGGGGGGGGGGGGGGGGGGGGGGGGGGGGGGGGGGGGGGGGGGGGGGGGGGGGGGGGGGGGGGGGGGGGGGGGGGGGGGGGGGGGGGGGGGGGGGGGGGGGGGGGGGGGGGGGGGGGGGGGGGGGGGGGGGGGGGGGGGGGGGGGGGGGGGGGGGGGGGGGGGGGGGGGGGGGGGGGGGGGGGGGGGGGGGGGGGGGGGGGGGGGGGGGGGGGGGGGGGGGGGGGGGGGGGGGGGGGGGGGGGGGGGGGGGGGGGGGGGGGGGGGGGGGGGGGGGGGGGGGGGGGGGGGGGGGGGGGGGGGGGGGGGGGGGGGGGGGGGGGGGGGGGGGGGGGGGGGGGGGGGGGGGGGGGGGGGGGGGGGGGGGGGGGGGGGGGGGGGGGGGGGGGGGGGGGGGGGGGGGGGGGGGGGGGGGGGGGGGGGGGGGGGGGGGGGGGGGGGGGGGGGGGGGGGGGGGGGGGGGGGGGGGGGGGGGGGGGGGGGGGGGGGGGGGGGGGGGGGGGGGGGGGGGGGGGGGGGGGGGGGGGGGGGGGGGGGGGGGGGGGGGGGGGGGGGGGGGGGGGGGGGGGGGGGGGGGGGGGGGGGGGGGGGGGGGGGGGGGGGGGGGGGGGGGGGGGGGGGGGGGGGGGGGGGGGGGGGGGGGGGGGGGGGGGGGGGGGGGGGGGGGGGGGGGGGGGGGGGGGGGGGGGGGGGGGGGGGGGGGGGGGGGGGGGGGGGGGGGGGGGGGGGGGGGGGGGGGGGGGGGGGGGGGGGGGGGGGGGGGGGGGGGGGGGGGGGGGGGGGGGGGGGGGGGGGGGGGGGGGGGGGGGGGGGGGGGGGGGGGGGGGGGGGGGGGGGGGGGGGGGGGGGGGGGGGGGGGGGGGGGGGGGGGGGGGGGGGGGGGGGGGGGGGGGGGGGGGGGGGGGGGGGGGGGGGGGGGGGGGGGGGGGGGGGGGGGGGGGGGGGGGGGGGGGGGGGGGGGGGGGGGGGGGGGGGGGGGGGGGGGGGGGGGGGGGGGGGGGGGGGGGGGGGGGGGGGGGGGGGGGGGGGGGGGGGGGGGGGGGGGGGGGGGGGGGGGGGGGGGGGGGGGGGGGGGGGGGGGGGGGGGGGGGGGGGGGGGGGGGGGGGGGGGGGGGGGGGGGGGGGGGGGGGGGGGGGGGGGGGGGGGGGGGGGGGGGGGGGGGGGGGGGGGGGGGGGGGGGGGGGGGGGGGGGGGGGGGGGGGGTCAAATTTATATGGTTCTAAGTAGTTCTAATGCATGATATAGGCTCTAGGCATTTGTAGGAGTAGTTGCTATCAATTTTGTTGAGCTTGGTTCACTTTAATTTGAAGTTACTAAAAAATTCAGAAATTTTCAGAAAATAATGAAGAGATTTTTGAGGGGCTCATCAAGCCGAAGCTCGAAGGAAAAACAAAGTGAAGAAGCAGAGAGGCCCAAATATAATCTGCCTCGCACCGCGGAGGTTCAGCCGTGTGAATGGCCTTGTGATGATTTCTTGAGAACAGCCGGGATTTATGATGATTTCCACGAGTTGGCTGGGAATGCAGGCCTCACCGACTTCCTCCGCGACCAATGCGAATAGTATCTCTTACTCACCAATACTTTTGTGCAAAACTTCTACTATTATCCTAGGGAATCACCTCCTTCAGTAGAGTTTCATTTATATGATGTGGTTTAGAAGATGTCACTAGATGAATTTTGCAGGGTTTGCAAAATACCTTTCAAGGGTAGCTTAGAGGAACCACATCGTAAAGATGTGGACGGGTTTATTGATACTATTACTGTAGGGGAAACTAGGAAGGTTTCTGATGCAAGGATCACTAGCATACATTTTCCTGTTTTACGCTATTTTGCGATATTTGCTAGTCGTTGCTTAATTGGTCGCGGAAACTGTGGAAACCTTAGTGTGGGGGGGGGGGGGGGGGGGGGGGGGGGGGGGGGGGGGGGGGGGGGGGGGGGGGGGGGGGGGGGGGGGGGGGGGGGGGGGGGGGGGGGGGGGGGGGGGGGGGGGGGGGGGGGGGGGGGGGGGGGGGGGGGGGGGGGGGGGGGGGGGGGGGGGGGGGGGGGGGGGGGGGGGGGGGGGGGGGGGGGGGGGGGGGGGGGGGGGGGGCAATAAAATCATGCGCTACCATACTCTTATAATCTAAATAAACAGTGGGCAGCCATTTTTCTTCTTTTTCATAGTGCCTAATAGGTATGTTATAATATGTAGCAAGGCGTGAAGCATAGACACCTCCAAAGATGGGGCCCTTTGTACGGTTCAGACTTAACCGTTTGGCAATAATACCGCCCATACTAACAGATTCATCGCGGAATAAACCATGGAACAAAATAATAATATCAGGAATGCTAAGGTTTCCACAATTTCCGCGACCAATTAAGCAACGACTAGCAAATATTGCAAAGTAGCGTAAAATAGGAAAATGTATGCTAGTGATTCTTGCATCGGAAACCTTCCTAGTTTCCCCTACAGTAATATTATCAATAAACCCGTCCACATCTTTACGATGTGGTTCCTCTAAGCTACCCTCGAAAGGTATTTTGCAAACCCTGCAAAATTACTGGTAATTAGACTGTCGTGGAGGATCAAATTGTGGTTCCAGCTCTGGCTCTGTGGCTGACGTAGGGTTCCGGTAGGCGTGAATGGCCGCCAGCGGAACGAGATACTGGCCTGCAGATAAATCAAACAAGGAAGGAGCAGGCAAGGTAATAGTCTCAGGGTGATGTTTATCAAAGAACAATTTGTATTTAAGCGCCCTTTCCCTGTTCTTGGGGGGGGGGGGGGGGGGGGGGGGGGGGGGGGGGGGGGGGGGGGGGGGGGGGGGGGGGGGGGGGGGGGGGGGGGGGGGGGGGGGGGGGGGGGGGGGGGGGGGGGGGGGGGGGGGGGGGGGGGGGGGGGGGGGGGGGGGGGGGGGGGGGGGGGGGGGGGGGGGGGGGGGGGGGGGGGGGGGGGGGGGGGGGGGGGGGGGGGGGGGGGGGGGGGGGGGGGGGGGGGGGGGGGGGGGGGGGGGGGGGGGGGGGGGGGGGGGGGGGGGGGGGGTTGGAACCATATAAATTTGACATGCAAGCTCAAGAACATGGTCACCTAGGCAGTACAAATTTGCAATGAATAAAGCACTAGAACAAAAACTAATTGGACCAATGGAGGAGTCACATACCAAGGAACAATCCCCCAAAGCAGTTTTGTGAGAGGTGCTTTGAGCAAGGAGATCGAAAATCGCAGCAAAATGAGCTAGAACTCGTTCTTGAGCTGGTTGGTGATTTTTTTGGGAGGAAGAAGAAGTGTGTGGGTGCAGGAATAAGTGGAGGGGAGCCACTATGGGCCCACGAGGCAGGGGGCGTGCCCTGGACCCTCGTGGCCAGGTGCTTGCTCCCCCTGCTGTGTTCTCAGTGCCAGATATTCTCAAATATTCCAGAAAAAATCATATTTCAATTTCAGGGCATTTGGAGAACTTTTATTTTCGGGATATTTTTATATTGCACGGATAATTCAGGAAACAGACAGAAAAAATACTATTTTTACTTTATTTCAACTAAATAACAGAAAGTAGAGAGAGGGTACAGAAGGTTGTGCTTTCTAACTTCATCCATCTCATGCTCATCAAAAGGAATCCACTACCAAGGTTGATCAGGTCTTGTTGACAAACTCATTCCGAATAACATGAAACCGGAGAAATTTCGAATAACACTATGTTACCTCAATGGGGATATGCACATCCCCAATAATAAGAATATCATATTTCTTCTTGACAGTAGGAAGAGGAAATTCAAAACGTCCAAAAATAATCGATGGAATTTTTCCAATAGAGTTGATACTATGAACTTGAGGGGGGGGGGGGGGGGGGGGGGGGGGGGGGGGGGGGGGGGGGGGGGGGGGGGGGGGGGGGGGGGGGGGGGGGGGGGGGGGGGGGGGGGGGGGGGGGGGGGGGGGGGGGGGGGGGGGGGGGGGGGGGGGGGGGGGGGGGGGGGGGGGGGGGGGGGGGGGGGGGGGGGGGGGGGGGGGGGGGGGGGGGGGGGGGGGGGGGGGGGGGGGGGGGGGGGGGGGGGGGGGGGGGGGGGGGGGGGGGGGGGGGGGGGGGGGGGGGGGGGGGGGGGGGGGGGGGGGGGGGGGGGGGGGGGGGGGGGGGGGGGGGGGGGGGGGGGGGGGGGGGGGGGGGGGGGGGGGGGGGGGGGGGGGGGGGGGGGGGGGGGGGGGGGGGGGGGGGGGGGGGGGGGGGGGGGGGGGGGGGGGGGGGGGGGGGGGGGGGGGGGGGGGGGGGGGGGGGGGGGGGGGGGGGGGGGGGGGGGGGGGGGGGGGGGGGGGGGGGGGGGGGGGGGGGGGGGGGGGGGGGGGGGGGGGGGGGGGGGGGGGGGGGGGGGGGGGGGGGGGGGGGGGGGGGGGGGGGGGGGGGGGGGGGGGGGGGGGGGGGGGGGGGGGGGGGGGGGGGGGGGGGGGGGGGGGGGGGGGGGGGGGGGGGGGGGGGGGGGGGGGGGGGGGGGGGGGGGGGGGGGGGGGGGGGGGGGGGGGGGGGGGGGGGGGGGGGGGGGGGGGGGGGGGGGGGGGGGGGGGGGGGGGGGGGGGGGGGGGGGGGGGGGGGGGGGGGGGGGGGGGGGGGGGGGGGGGGGGGGGGGGGGGGGGGGGGGGGGGGGGGGGGGGGGGGGGGGGGGGGGGGGGGGGGGGGGGGGGGGGGGGGGGGGGGGGGGGGGGGGGGGGGGGGGGGGGGGGGGGGGGGGGGGGGGGGGGGGGGGGGGGGGGGGGGGGGGGGGGGGGGGGGGGGGGGGGGGGGGGGGGGGGGGGGGGGGGGGGGGGGGGGGGGGGGGGGGGGGGGGGGGGGGGGGGGGGGGGGGGGGGGGGGGGGGGGGGGGGGGGGGGGGGGGGGGGGGGGGGGGGGGGGGGGGGGGGGGGGGGGGGGGGGGGGGGGGGGGGGGGGGGGGGGGGGGGGGGGGGGGGGGGGGGGGGGGGGGGGGGGGGGGGGGGGGCCAGTTCTAGTAGCCACTCTAACAGCATAATCATTATTCTTACTATTCAATTCGTTGAGCAAATCATTCTGAGCCTTAAGTACTTGTTCTACTTGAGTGGTAACCATAGAAGCATGTTTACTAATGAGTTTAAGTTCACCTTTAACTCTAGACATATAATCACCCTAGTGTTCAATCATATAAGCATTTTGTTTTAATTGTCTACCAAAATAAGCATTAAAATCTTCTTGCTTAACCATAAAGTTATCAAACTCATCCAAACATTGGCTAGCAAACTTAGTAGGAGGGATTTCAGCTTTATTATATCTATAGAGAGAATTTACCTTTACTACCTATGTCGGGTTATCAAGACCATGAGTTTCTTCAATAGGTGATGAATTAAGATGATATATTTCTTCAACGAGCGGTAAATTAAGACCATGTATTTCTTCAATAGGAGGTAAATTCTTAACATCTTCAGCTTTAATACCCTTTTCTTTCATATATTTCTTTGCCTCTTGCATATCTTCAGGACTGAGAAATAGAACACCTCTTTTCTTCGGAATTGGTTTAGGAATAGGTTCAGGAGTTGGCTCAGGAAGTGTCCAATTATTTTCATTTGTCAACATATTATTCAATAGAATTTCAGCTTCATCCAGTGTTCTTTCCCTGAAAACAGAACCAGCACAACTATCCAGGTAATCTCTGGAAGCATCGGTTAGTCCATTATAAAAGATATCAAGTATTTCATTTTTCTTAAGAGGATGATCAGGCAAAGCATTAAGTAATTGGAGAAGCCTCCCCCAAGCTTGTGGGAGACTCTCTTCTTCAATTTGCACAAAATTATATATATCCCTTAAAGCAGCTTGTTTCTTATGAGCAGGGAAATATTTAGTAGAGAAGTAATAAATCATATTCTGGGGACTACGCACACAACCAGGATCAAGAGAATTAAACCATATCTTAGCATCAC
>JAAAWM010008430.1:12500-14083 GCA_036873465.1 Thinopyrum obtusiflorum
GGGGGGGGGGGGGGGGGGGGGGGGGGGGGGGGGGGGGGGGGGGGGGGGGGGGGGGGGGGGGGGGGGGGGGGGGGGGGGGGGGGGGGGGGGGGGGGGGGGGGGGGGGGGGGGGGGGGGGGGGGGGGGGGGGGGGGGGGGGGGGGGGGGGGGGGGGGGGGGGGGGGGGGGGGGGGGGGGGGGGGGGGGGGGGGGGGGGGGGGGGGGGGGGGGGGGGGGGGGGGGGGGGGGGGGGGGGGGGGGGGGGGGGGGGGGGGGGGGGGGGGGGGGGGGGGGGGGGGGGGGGGGGGGGGGGGGGGGGGGGGGGGGGGGGGGGGGGGGGGGGGGGGGGGGGGGGGGGGGGGGGGGGGGGGGGGGGGGGGGGGGGGGGGGGGGGGGGGGGGGGGGGGGGGGGGGGGGGGGGGGGGGGGGGGGGGGGGGGGGGGGGGGGGGGGGGGGGGGGGGGGGGGGGGGGGGGGGGGGGGGGGGGGGGGGGGGGGGGGGGGGGGGGGGGGGGGGGGGGGGGGGGGGGGGGGGGGGGGGGGGGGGGGGGGGGGGGGGGGGGGGGGGGGGGGGGGGGGGGGGGGGGGGGGGGGGGGGGGGGGGGGGGGGGGGGGGGGGGGGGGGGGGGGGGGGGGGGGGGGGGGGGGGGGGGGGGGGGGGGGGGGGGGGGGGGGGGGGGGGGGGGGGGGGGGGGGGGGGGGGGGGGGGGGGGGGGGGGGGGGGGGGGGGGGGGGGGGGGGGGGGGGGGGGGGGGGGGGGGGGGGGGGGGGGGGGGGGGGGGGGGGGGGGGGGGGGGGGGGGGGGGGGGGGGGGGGGGGGGGGGGGGGGGGGGGGGGGGGGGGGGGGGGGGGGGGGGGGGGGGGGGGGGGGGGGGGGGGGGGGGGGGGGGGGGGGGGGGGGGGGGGGGGGGGGGGGGGGGGGGGGGGGGGGGGGGGGGGGGGGGGGGGGGGGGGGGGGGGGGGGGGGGGGGGGGGGGGGGGGGGGGGGGGGGGGGGGGGGGGGGGGGGGGGGGGGGGGGGGGGGGGGGGGGGGGGGGGGGGGGGGGGGGGGGGGGGTCCAGAGACCACCTGGATAGTTGTGCTAGTTGTGTTTTCAGGGAAAGAACAGTTGATCAAGCTGAATTGTTATTGAATAATATGTTGACTAATGAAAATAATTGGACACTTCCTGAACCAACTCCTAAGCCAACTCCAAAGAAAAGGGGTATTCTATTTCTCAGTCCTGAAGATATGCAAGAGGCAAAGAAATCTATGAAAGAAAAAGGTATTAAAGCTGAAGATGTTAAGAATTTACCTCCTATTGAAGAAATACGTGGTCTTAATTTGCCGCCTGTTGAAGAAATACATGGTCTGGATAACCCGACACAGGTAGTAAAGGTAAATTCTCTCTATAGATTTGATGAAGGTGATATTCCTCGTTATAAGTCTGCTAGCCAATGCTTAGATGAGTTCGATAATTTTATAGTTAAACAAGAAAACTTCAATGCTTATGTTGGTAGACAATTGAAACGAAATGCTTATATGATTGAACACTTGGGTGATTATATGTCTAAAGTTAAAGGTGAACTTAAACTCATTAGTAAACATGCTTCTATGGTTACCACT
>JAAAWM010008431.1:0-14087 GCA_036873465.1 Thinopyrum obtusiflorum
AAGAGTTGGGCCAGAAGAGTCCCGGGCTGTCCACGAGGGTGGGGGGCGCGCCCACCCCCTGGGCGTGGGCCCCTATCTCATGGACGACTCGGAGACCCCCCTGACGTGAGACCTACGCCAAAAATTCCTATAAATACAGAAACCTCCAGAAAATAACCTAGATCGGAAGTTCCGCCGCCGCAAGCCTCTGTAGCCACGAGAAATCAATCTAGGCCCTCTTTGGCACCCTGCCGGAGGGGGCCATCATCATCGGAGGCCATGGAGGAGGATCCCGGAGGGGCCATCATCACCATGAAGGCCAAGGACCAGAGGGAGAACCTCTCCCCATCCAGGGGGGAGGCCATGGAGGAGGGAGCACAAGGGGGAGAACCTCTCCTCCTCTCTCTCGATGGCGCCGGAGTGCCATCGGGGGGGGAATCATCGCCGCGGTGATCGTCTTCATCAACATCACCATCATCATCACCATCCTCATCTCTTTTACGCGGTCCACTCTCCCGCACCCCGCTGTAATCCCTACTTGAACATGGTGATAACCCACAAGTATAGGGGATCGCAACAGTTTTCGAGGGTAGAGTATTCTGGGGGGGGGGGGGGGGGGGGGGGGGGGGGGGGGGGGGGGGGGGGGGGGGGGGGGGGGGGGGGGGGGGGGGGGGGGGGGGGGGGGGGGGGGGGGGGGGGGGGGGATTCTCAAGTATTATCAGTTGAGTTGTCAATTCAACCACACCTAAAAGACTTAATATCTGCAGCAAAGTATTTAGTAGCAAAGTAGTATGGAAGTAACGGTAATAGTGGCAAAAGTAACAGTAGTAGTTTTTGTAGCAATCATAACTGTGGCAACGGAAAAGTAACTAAGCAAAGATCAATATGTGAAAAGCTCGTAGGCACTGGATCAATGATGGATAATTATGTCGGATGTGATTCCTCATGCAATAGTTATAACATAGGGTTACACAGAACTAGCTCCAGTTCATCAATGTAATGTAGGCATGTATTCTGAATATAGTCATACGTGCTTATGGAAAAGAACTTGCATGACATCTTTCGTCCTACCATCCCGTGGCAGCGGGGTCCTATTGAAAACTAAGGGATATTAAGGCCTCCTTTTAATAGAGTACCGGACCAAAGCATTAACACTTAGTGAATACATGAACTCCTCACACTACGGTCATCACTGGGAGTGGTCCCGATTATTGTCACTTCGGGGTTGCCGGCCCCCCCCCCCCCCCCCCCCCCCCCCCCCCCCCCCCCCCCCCCCCCCCCCCCCCCCCCCCCCCCCCCCCCCCCCCCCCCCCCCCCCCCCCCCCCCCCCCCCCCCCCCCCCCCCCCCCCCCCCCCCCCCCCCCCCCCCCCCCCCCCCCCCCCCCCCCCCCCCCCCCCCCCCCCCCCCCCCCCCCCCCCCCCCCCCCCCCCCCCCCCCCCCCCCCCCCCCCCCCCCCCCCCCCCCCCCCCCCCCCCCCCCCCCCCCCCCCCCCCCCCCCCCCCCCCCCCCCCCCCCCCCCCCCCCCCCCCCCCCCCCCCCCCCCCCCCCCCCCCCCCCCCCCCCCCCCCCCCCCCCCCCCCCCCCCCCCCCCCCCCCCCCCCCCCCCCCCCCCCCCCCCCCCCCCCCCCCCCCCCCCCCCCCCCCCCCCCCCCCCCCCCCCCCCCCCCCCCCCCCCCCCCCCCCCCCCCCCCCCCCCCCCCCCCCCCCCCCCCCCCCCCCCCCCCCCCCCCCCCCCCCCCCCCCCCCCCCCCCCCCCCCGGAGATCTATTTGATGTAACTCTTTTTGCGGTGTGTTTGTTGGGATCCGATGAGCTTTGAGTTTATGATCAGATCTATTTATCCATGAAAGTTATTTGAGTTTCTTTGATCTCTTATATGCATGATTACTTATAGCCTCGTATTTCTTCTTTGAATATTTGGTTTAGTTAGGCTAACTAGATCTATTTTTCTTGCCATGGGAAGAGGTGCTTTGTGATGGGTTTGGTCGTGCGAAGTTCTTTCCCAGTGACAGAAGGGGCAGCAAGACACGTATTGATCATTGCTATTAAGGATAACAAGATGGGGTCTATTCCTAAATGAATAGATCTTGTCTACATCATGTCATCGTTCTTATTGCATTACTGTTTCTCCATGAACTTAATACACTAGATGCATGCTGGATAGCGGTCGATGTGTGGAATAGTAGTAGATGCAGGCAGGAGTCGGTCTACTAATCTTGGACGTGATGCCTATATAATGATCATTGCCTGGATATCTTCATAATTATTTGAAGTTCTATCAATTGCCCAACAGTAATTTGTTTACCTGCCGTATGCTATTTTCTCGAGAGAAGCCACTAGTTAAATCTACGGCCCCGGGTCTATTCTTTATCGGCCAAAGAAGTACCAGAGGGGGGCTCCAAGGGGAGCACAACCCACCTGGGCGCGCCTGGGGCCCCAGACACGCCCTGGTGGGTTGTGACCACCTCGGCCGCCTCCCGCGCCGCCTCTTTGCTCTAGAAGTACCCCAAAAATCCAAAAACCCTAGGGGAGTCGACGAAACACAATTCCAGCCGTTGCAAGTTCCAGAACCACCAAATCCAATCTAGACACCATCACGGAGGGGTTCATCATCCTCATTGGTGTCTCTCCGATGATGTGTGAGTAGTTCATTGTAGACCTACGGGTCCGTAGTTAGTCCCCCCCCCCCCCCCCCCCCCCCCCCCCCCCCCCCCCCCCCCCCCCCCCCCCCCCCCCCCCCCCCCCCCCCCCCCCCCCCCCCCCCCCCCCCCCCCCCCCCCCCCCCCCCCCCCCCCCCCCCCCCCCCCCCCCCCCCCCCCCCCCCCCCCCCCCCCCCCCCCCCCCCCCCCCCCCCCCCCCCCCCCCCCCCCCCCCCCCCCCCCCCCCCCCCCCCCCCCCCCCCCCCCCCCCCCCCCCCCCCCCCCCCCCCCCCCCCCCCCCCCCCCCCCCCCCCCCCCCCCCCCCCCCCCCCCCCCCCCCCCCCCCCCCCCCCCCCCCCCCCCCCCCCCCCCCCCCCCCCCCCCCCCCCCCCCCCCCCCCCCCCCCCCCCCCCCCCCCCCCCCCCCCCCCCCCCCCCCCCCCCCCCCCCCCCCCCCCCCCCCCCCCCCCCCCCCCCCCCCCCCCCCCCCCCCCCCCCCCCCCCCCCCCCCCCCCCCCCCCCCCCCCCCCCCCCCCCCCCCCCCCCCCCCCCCCCCCCCCCCCCCCCCCCCCCCCCCCCCCCCCCCCCCCCCCCCCCCCCCCCCCCCCCCCCCCCCCCCCCCCCCCCCCCCCCCCCCCCCCCCCCCCCCCCCCCCCCCCCCCCCCCCCCCCCCCCCCCCCCCCCCCCCCCCCCCCCCCCCCCCCCCCCCCCCCCCCCCCCCCCCCCCCCCCCCCCCCCCCCCCCCCCCCCCCCCCCCCCCCCCCCCCCCCCCCCCCCCCCCCCCCCCCCCCCCCCCCCCCCCCCCCCCCCCCCCCCCCCCCCCCCCCCCCCCCCCCCCCCCCCCCCCCCCCCCCCCCCCCCCCCCCCCCCCCCCCCCCCCCCCCCCCCCCCCCCCCCCCCCCCCCCCCCCCCCCCCCCCCCCCCCCCCCCCCCCCCCCCCCCCCCCCCCCCCCCCCCCCCCCCCCCCCCCCCCCCCCCCCCCCCCCCCCCCCCCCCCCCCCCCCCCCCCCCCCCCCCCCCCCCCCCCCCCCCCCCCCCCCCCCCCCCCCCCCCCCCCCCCCCCCCCCCCCCCCCCCCCCCCCCCCCCCCCCCCCCCCCCCCCCCCCCCCCCCCCCCCCCCCCCCCCCCCCCCCCCCCCCCCCCCCCCCCCCCCCCCCCCCCCCCCCCCCCCCCCCCCCCCCCCCCCCCCCCCCCCCCCCCCCCCCCCCCCCCCCCCCCCCCCACTCATCGAGTCTAGGAAGAAAAACGGAAGTTTGCAACACAAATCGACGAGACGACGTTGCGGGATTCTCGGGAGATGAACTACGATAGCAAGCTCCAAAACATGAGCTGGTTTTGCTACAAACATGTGAACACGTTGTCCCAGACAAGCATGACCACGAAGTAGTCTTATAATAAAACACTACCGAGTTCAGGAGGGGGAACCATCAGCGAGGATATCGAGGTTTTGTACAAATCCGTCTGGTACCTTCGGGACTAGCACTTAGAACTTATTAACCTTCAACAAATCAATCAGTGGCTTGGTGTGCTAGGGACCCATATAGAATGGAGGTTGCAAGTCTCCGAACCACAGAATACTTCGCACGTATGCATGACTGATTTAGGATGATTCCAAAGGAAACAACATTGACTTTCTCGAATCCACGGCGGCAACTTGCATCAAATGCTCATGAACTGGAGGAAGTCACTTCTTACATCCGAACATATGCTTCATGAACTAGCATGAAGAAATGCTTTCAAAAGTTTCCAACACTAGCTTAATGTTCAACAAATCATGGAGGAGATAAGGATGTTGCCAATGGGCTCAACAACAATTCATCTAGGTTTCCTTTTAAAAGGAATTCCATAGTTAAGTGAACACGGTGATAGCATTGGTCAGACCAAAGATGTAATGGTGCATACTCAAGGGATCAACCACGAATAAGACAACATTACGAGCATCGTTGGTACTGATTTGATTTGACGATAGCCCACACTCAAATCAAAGGATTGATAAGACAATAGGTCCAGCAACTGATCACAAGGACCAATCGATGAAGATATCATCTTTCTTCAACACACACTACACAAGAATATCCCTTTGGAACGAACTAAGTCAGACAAGCTTTTATCTTCCAACTCTCCAAGTTGTTGTCTAGCTTAACCAACTTAAACCTTATGTTCAAGTTGTTAACCAGCAAGTTAAGATGCACAAAGATGATCTACACGAGATTCTAGTCAAGTTACATATAAAGTTCATTTAATTCGGAGCTACGGCCTAGAAGATATGAGCAAAACAAGTTAAACATGACATTGATGCAAAATGCACCCAAACATCAAGAAAACACCTCAAAACATGTATGCAACATGATAATATGAAACTACATGCAATTCTAAGCAAGTTTCATGTATATCACACTCAAAACAGAGCAACGGTTCAACACGCACACATGAAACGAGTTTAAAGGACAAGCTGTCCAAAACAGCGACTAGGCATATTGCAAGCATCAAAATAATATGCTACAGCATCTCAACATAATAACAAAAGGCATGGGCATGATGTACAGGTAAAGCATTACAAAACATGAACACTGAGCTATCTCCAGAAATCGATAGAACATGCTCCAACACACATGGTAAGATTGCAAGTTATAACAATTTCAGACTTTGCAGAAAATAACATCACGATGCAATGTTTAAAGCTATCCAATAACATGTTACAGGAACTTATCATGGCAAATAAAGGCATGGCATGAATCTACTAATTGCATAGATCAAGAGTCCCTTAGTGACCATAAGCCAAAAAGGATCAGAAAATATGATGGCACCCATGTAAACATAGCAAGTTTTTATACAGATTCAAACATGGCAGGAACATAATTATGAAGGCATGTATATGAGCTTGTGCAACTCACTACAGATCATTACATGGCATGGCAAGGCACCCAACAGTAAGAAGGCATGTTTGTGAAGCTAAGCATGGCAATAGCAAGGTCATAGGGTGCATGGAACACTAGGAACAACCATGGTAACAACTGAACTTAATGTAAACAGGCTGACGGCAACATTATGAAGCAACTTTGGAGCAAGATATGAACAGGCTACAACAAGATATAAATGGAAACAGGGCCATGGATGGATAGAGCAAGACATGTAGATCAAAACATATTTATAGAACATCTCCAGATTATGCATAGAATGACTAGTAGCAGCAGGTTTATATAGCATCACGAAATAACAGATTCAGCCTAGCAAAACAGCAACAACATGTACCCTACTTAACAAGCTCGATACACTCACCACAAGTCATTGCATGACAAGATAATCATAGCATCATCAAGAAGACATGTTTGTGAAACAAACCAAGTCAAGAACAAGTCCATAGCATGCAAGGATCAACTATAGCAACCTTGGCTAAATTGAATAACATGTAAACAATCTGCCAGGAAACATTTTGAAGCAAAAGTAGAGCACGAAACTGACATGCTAGACTACTCCATAATTGCAACAAAGGGCATTAATGGATATACAATAACCACATGTTCAAAACACCTTTACTAAAGTATCTCAAAATGTGCATGGATCTCTCTGTAGCATCAAGTTTACATGGCATGAAAATAACAGCAGAACAGGGACTAAAATCAGCAACATCACGATGCCTAGTTTGCATGCTTGTGCTAGTCACCACATTGATCAGCAATGAATGAGATTTCTAGGGTTTTTGCCCCTCTTTTATTTAGGGTTTTGAGGCTTCCAATATTCCTCAATTCAAGTTTCAAAAATATAGACATGATGCACACATGAAGCTAGGCTAGAGCAATGCCAGAAGCTAGGGATGTGACAACTCACCCCCACTAAACAAGAATCTCGTCTCGAGATTCAAGCGTAGGGTAAGGTGAAGGGTAAACGCAACTAGTATAATCTTCATGATCCAGGTTGCACTTCAAATGAACGTTGATTTGAACACCATCTTTGTCTTGTCGTCTTGCTCTGAGAACTCCAGCTAATCATGACAAGAAGGGGAAGAAGGAGACTCTAGAAGGGTCGATCTCCTCGAAGATCGAACAACTCAAGATTAACTCACGGAATGAGACATAGCAACATCTCTCGAGCTGAGAGGCGAAGCATATATCCATAGGAATGGAGTGAAGCAGATGACGAAGGTTCACTAGGTAGACCACAATTTCACGCTTAAGAAGGTGGTAATCGATTGTCAACGTAGCGAATGGCATACTCGGACTTGGATGATGTGGATTACCTTGTTGAAGACAACGTAATGGATGAATTTGCTTATCACCGGAAATGGAAGAGACCCATGGTAGAATGGCACATTGGCGGTGCAAGCTAGGAACAAAATGCAAATGCTGGGAATGATTCTGGTAACTAGGGAAGAACCCAACAATAAAGAGTGAATTCACTGGTTGAAAAGGTCATAGCATTGCCGAGGAAACTGAGAGGAATCCCAGTTAGAGCCGATGATAACACGTAGCGCTTGTGCGTGCTCTCAAGAGCTTGAGCATTTCCACATTCATCAAAGTTTTACCAATATCCGTGTCAAGGATCCTGGCAACACAACTTGCTACCATGATGAATGATGATGGATGATGTAGATGCAAAGAAAGATAACACTTTCTCAGATTTCATCTTAGCGAGGCCAAGGAAATAAAATCTGGATGATCGACCGAGAGACATTTAGCACTCCGCTTCTAATGTTCTCCTTGATGTGCTAGTATAACCCATTCATAGATATGGTTTGATATCTAAAACATCAAGTAAAAGGTCGGACTTCGGGAACACAAAAATCCATAGGGGCAACTAGGGAGTAAATCCTACGAAATCCCTAGGGGGGGGTGGCCAACTTCCTCAAACAAGATATTATAATAACAGGTCTACCGGATGGGTGTGTTGGCCACTACATCCACCTTACCGGTTATCGAGAGACCAATATTATAGTTCTTGGGGAAATGTTCCAACCATCATATCTGCCTGAGATCCCCCCCCCCCCCCCCCCCCCCCCCCCCCCCCCCCCCCCCCCCCCCCCCCCCCCCCCCCCCCCCCCCCCCCCCCCCCCCCCCCCCCCCCCCCCCCCCCCCCCCCCCCCCCCCCCCCCCCCCCCCCCCCCCCCCCCCCCCCCCCCCCCCCCCCCCCCCCCCCCCCCCCCCCCCCCCCCCCCCCCCCCCCCCCCCCCCCCCCCCCCCCCCCCCCCCCCCCCCCCCCCCCCCCCCCCCCCCCCCCCCCCCCCCCCCCCCCCCCCCCCCCCCCCCCCCCCCCCCCCCCCCCCCCCCCCCCCCCCCCCCCCCCCCCCCCCCCCCCCCCCCCCCCCCCCCCCCCCCCCCCCCCCCCCCCCCCCCCCCCCCCCCCCCCCCCCCCCCCCCCCCCCCCCCCCCCCCCCCCCCCCCCCCCCCCCCCCCCCCCCCCCCCCCCCCCCCCCCCCCCCCCCCCCCCCCCCCCCCCCCCCCCCCCCCCCCCCCCCCCCCCCCCCCCCCCCCCCCCCCCCCCCCCCCCCCCCCCCCCCCCCCCCCCCCCCCCCCCCCCCCCCCCCCCCCCCCCCCCCCCCCCCCCCCCCCCCCCCCCCCCCCCCCCCCCCCCCCCCCCCCCCCCCCCCCCCCCCCCCCCCCCCCCCCCCCCCCCCCCCCCCCCCCCCCCCCCCCCCCCCCCCCCCCCCCCCCCCCCCCCCCCCCCCCCCCCCCCCCCCCCCCCCCCCCCCCCCCCCCCCCCCCCCCCCCCCCCCCCCCCCCCCCCCCCCCCCCCCCCCCCCCCCCCCCCCCCCCCCCCCCCCCCCCCCCCCCCCCCCCCCCCCCCCCCCCCCCCCCCCCCCCCCCCCCCCCCCCCCCCCCCCCCCCCCCCCCCCCCCCCCCCCCCCCCCCCCCCCCCCCCCCCCCCCCCCCCCCCCCCCCCCCCCCCCCCCCCCCCCCCCCCCCCCCCCCCCCCCCCCCCCCCCCCCCCCCCCCCCCCCCCCCCCCCCCCCCCCCCCCCCCCCCCCCCCCCCCCCCCCCCCCCCCCCCCCCCCCCCCCCCCCCCCCCCCCCCCCCCCCCCCCCCCCCCCCCCCCCCCCCCCCCCCCCCCCCCCCCCCCCCCCCCCCCCCCCCCCCCCCCCCCCCCCCCCCCCCCCCCCCCCCCCCCCCCCCCCCCCCCCCCCCCCCCCCCCCCCCCCCCCCCCCCCCCCCCCCCCCCCCCCCCCCCCCCCCCCCCCCCCCCCCCCCCCCCCCCCCCCCCCCCCCCCCCCCCCCCCCCCCCCCCCCCCCCCCCCCCCCCCCCCCCCCCCCCCCCCCCCCCCCCCCCCCCCCCCCCCCCCCCCCCCCCCCCCCCCCCCCCCCCCCCCCCCCCCCCCCCCCCCCCCCCCCCCCCCCCCCCCCCCCCCCCCCCCCCCCCCCCCCCCCCCCCCCCCCCCCCCCCCCCCCCCCCCCCCCCCCCCCCCCCCCCCCCCCCCCCCCCCCCCCCCCCCCCCCCCCCCCCCCCCCCCCCCCCCCCCCCCCCCCCCCCCCCCCCCCCCCCCCCCCCCCCCCCCCCCCCCCCCCCCCCCCCCCCCCCCCCCCCCCCCCCCCCCCCCCCCCCCCCCCCCCCCCCCCCCCCCCCCCCCCCCCCCCCCCCCCCCCCCCCCCCCCCCCCCCCCCCCCCCCCCCCCCCCCCCCCCCCCCCCCCCCCCCCCCCCCCCCCCCCCCCCCCCCCCCCCCCCCCCCCCCCCCCCCCCCCCCCCCCCCCCCCCCCCCCCCCCCCCCCCCCCCCCCCCCCCCCCCCCCCCCCCCCCCCCCCCCCCCCCCCCCCCCCCCCCCCCCCCCCCCCCCCCCCCCCCCCCCCCCCCCCCCCCCCCCCCCCCCCCCCCCCCCCCCCCCCCCCCCCCCCCCCCCCCCCCCCCCCCCCCCCCCCCCCCCCCCCCCCCCCCCCCCCCCCCCCCCCCCCCCCCCCCCCCCCCCCCCCCCCCCCCCCCCCCCCCCCCCCCCCCCCCCCCCCCCCCCCCCCCCCCCCCCCCCCCCCCCCCCCCCCCCCCCCCCCCCCCCCCCCCCCCCCCCCCCCCCCCCCCCCCCCCCCCCCCCCCCCCCCCCCCCCCCCCCCCCCCCCCCCCCCCCCCCCCCCCCCCCCCCCCCCCCCCCCCCCCCCCCCCCCCCCCCCCCCCCCCCCCCCCCCCCCCCCCCCCCCCCCCCCCCCCCCCCCCCCCCCCCCCCCCCCCCCCCCCCCCCCCCCCCCCCCCCCCCCCCCCCCCCCCCCCCCCCCCCCCCCCCCCCCCCCCCCCCCCCCCCCCCCCCCCCCCCCCCCCCCCCCCCCCCCCCCCCCCCCCCCCCCCCCCCCCCCCCCCCGTTCCGTAATACAAGATCCCGTGGTTAACTCATTAGCCACATTGCTTGCAAGCTCTTTACGATGTTGTATTACCGAGAGGGCCCAGAGATATCTCTCCGTCATACGGAGTGACAAATCCCAGTCTCGATTCATGCAACCCAATAGACACCTTCGGAGATACCTGTAGAGCACCTTTATGATCACCCAGTTATGAAGTGATGTTTGATAGCACACAAGGCATTCCTTCTATATCCGGGAGTGACATGCTCTCATGGTCTAAGGAACAGATACTTGACATGAAGAAAGCTGTAGCAAATAACTAAATGATCTGATGCTAAGCTTATGGTTGGGTCTTGTCCATCACATCATTCTCCTAATGATGTGATCCCGTTATCAAATGACAACTCATGTCTATGGTTAGGAAACCATAACCATCTTTGATCAACGAGCTAGTCTAGCAGAGGCTTACTAGGGACAGGGTGTAGTTTATGTATTCACACATGTATTTAAGTTTCCGGTCAATACAATTCTAGCATGAACAATAAACATTTATCATGAACAGGAATTATGATAATAACCATTTTATTATTGCCTCTAGGGCATATTTCCAACACCACAAGCCTGGGGGGCGCCCCCTAGGGCGCGCCCCCCGAGCTTGTGGGACCCTCGGGCACCCCCCCTGACGTGATTTCAATGCCAAATATTCCTATAAATATAGAAAACCCCAGAATTAAACCTAGAACTTCCACGCCACCGCCACAAGCCTCTGTACCGAAGAAAACCCATCTGGAGCCCCGTTCCGGCACCCTGCCGGAGGGGGAAATCATCATCGGAGGCCATCTTCATCATCCCGGTGGTCTCCATGACGAGGAGGGAGTAGTTCACCCTCGGGGCTGAGGGTATGTGCCAGTAGCTATGTGTTTGATCTCTCTCTCGTGTTCTTGACTTGGCACGATCTTGATGTACCGCGAGCTTTGTTAATATAGTTGGATCATATGGTGGTTTTTCCCTCTCTATCTTCTTGTGATGAATTGAGTCTTTCCCTTTGAGGTTTCGTTATGGTCGGATTGAATATTTTAGATTTGAGAACGCTTTATGTATGTCTTGCATGTGGATACCCGCGGTGACAATGGGGTATTCTATCGGTTCACTTGATGTATGTTTTGGTGATCAACTCACGGATTCCCGTGACCTTGGGATAATCTAGGCATAGGGGTTGGTTGCACGTTTTCATCTTCTTTTCTCCGATAGAAACCTTGGGGTACTCTTTGAAGTTCTTTGTGTGGATTGAATGTTATGAATCTGAAGTTGTTTGATGCATATCGAATAATCAACTCACGGATACTTGTGGTGACATTGGAGTATCTAGGTGACATTAGAGTTGGTTGATGCGTATCATATGGTGTTATTTTAGTACGAACTCTAGGGTTGTTTGTGACACTTATAGGGATGGCTCAATAGATTGATCGGAAAGGATAACTTTGAGGTGGTTTCGTACCCTACAACAATTTCATCTTATGTTCTCCGCTAATAGGAACTTTGGAGTGATTCTTTATCGCACGTTGAGGGATTGTTATATGATTCAATTATGTTAGCATTGTTGAGAGATTGCACTAGTGAAAGTATGAACCCTAGGCCTTGTTTTCAAGCATTGCAATACCGTTTGTGCTCACTTTTGTTACTTGCTACCTTGCTGTTTTTTATTTTTCAGATTATAAAAACCTATATCTACTATCCATACTACACTTGTATCACCATCTCTTCGCCGAACTAGTTCACCTATACAATTTACCATTGTATTGGGTGTGTTGGGGACACAAGAGATTTCTTGTATTTGATTGCAGGGTTGTTTGAGAGAGACCATCTTCATCCTACACCTCCCACGGATTGATAAACCTTAGGTCATCCACTTGAGGGAAATTTGCTACTGTCCTACAAAACTCTGCACTTGGAGGCCCAACAACGTCTACATGAATAAAAGTTACGTAGTAGACATCAAGCTCTTTTCTGGCGCCGTTGCCGGGGAGGTGAGTGCTTGAAGATATATCTTTAGATCTTGCAATTGAATCTTTTAGTTTCTTGTTTTATCACTAGTTTGGTTTATAAAATAAAACTAAAAAAAATGGAATTGAGGTTGCCTCACATGCTTCATCTATATGATGTCTTTCTTGAAAATAAGGATTCCGATAATTGTGCTCAATTGTTAGAGGAAGAATTTAATAAAATGTTTAATGTGAGTCCTTCGAATGATGAGTATGATTGCAATGTTGTTAGTATGCTTGCTATGAATATCCATGATACTAATGATGATTGCACTAGCCATGATAAAATTTCTGAAAAAAGGGTTTCTTATAAGCATGTCAATTATTGTGGTGAGCATAGATCTTGTGAAAACATGCCAATAAGGGATGATAGATTTTGTAAGAAGCATAAATATCAAAGAACCCAATGGTTGCTTAAGATATTAGATGGTTATGCTAGAGAATTATGTTCCATTCTTCCCATTACTTGTGAACTTTGCAATGAAGGTGGTCATCTTAATTTTCAATGACTGGATATCCTCTACCCTGAATTACAATGTTTAGTCATTGCTTGAATCTTAGAGGTGCTCTGCATTTATGTTTTGCGGTCTCAGAAAGGGCTAGCGAGATACCATGTTATCATATTATATCATGATTGTTTTGACAAAGTGTTGGCATCTGAGATATCTTATTATTACTCGCTAGTTGGTTATGTTATTGCCATGAGTAAATGTGAGACCTAAGTGTTATCATTCATATGGTTAGTTCATAATCTTTGCTGAAAACTTGGATGCTAGTTAAGTATATATACAGACAACAAGAACAAAAGAGTTTGTAAAAGTTTTTCATTGTCACTTTCAGTTTGTTAACTGAATTGCTTGAGGACAAGCAATGAGTTAAGCTTGGGGGAGTTGATACGTCCCAAACGTATCTACTTTTCCAAATACTTTTGCTCTAGTTTTGGACTCTAATTTGCATGATTTGAATGGAACTAACCCGGACTGACGTTGTTTTCATCAGAATTGCCATGGTGTTATTTTTGTGCAGAAATAAAAGTTCTCGAATGGACCTGAAAATTTATGAAGAATTATTTCAGAATATATAAAAAATACTGGCGAAAAGATCCACTGGAGGGGGCCACCCAGGCGCCACAAGCCCAGGGGGTGCGCCTACCAGGTTTGTGGGGCCCTGGCAACTCCGTTTGCCTAACTCCAATGCTATAAGTACCTATTCATGGAGAAAAAAATCAGAGAGAAAGAGTCATCATGTTTTACGATACGGAGCCACCGCCACCTCCCGTTCTTCATCGGGAGGGCTGATCTAGAGTCTGTTCGGGGCTCCGGAGAGGGGGATTCGACGCCGTCGTCATCATCAACCATCCTCCATCACCAATTTCATGATGCTCACCGCCGTGTGTGAGTAATTTCTTCGTAGGCTTGCTGGACGGTGATGGGTTGGATGAGATTTACCATGTAATCGAGTCAATTTGTTAGGGCTTTGATCCCTAGTATCCACTATGTTCTGAGATTGATGTTGCTATGACTTTGCTATGCTTAATGCTTGTCACTAGGGCCCGAGTGCATGATTTCAGATCCGAACCCTCTATGTTTTCATGAATATATTTGAGTTCTTGATCCTATCTTGCAAGTTATATGCACCTATTACGTGTTATGATCCGCATACCCCAAGGTGACAATAATTGGGATTCTTTTCGGTGATTACCGTAGTTTGAGGAGTTCATGTATTCACTATGTGTTAATGCTTTGTTCTGGTTCTCTATTAAAAGGAGGCCTTAATATCCCTTTGTTTCCTTAAGGACCCCGCTGCCACGGGAGGGTAGGACAAAAGATGTCATGCAAGTTCTTACTATAAGCACGTATGACTATATACGGAATACATGCCTACATTACATTGATGAATTGGAGCTATTGTGTATCGCTCTAGGTTGTGACTGTTACATGATGAATGTCATCCAACATAATTATCCATCACCGATCCAATGCCTACGCTTTTCGCATATTGATCTTTGCTAAGTTACTTTCGTTGCTGCTGCTGTTACAATCACTACAAAACTGCTACTATTACTGCCTTAGTTACTATTGTTACTGTTTCTACTGCTATTGAAACTATCATACTACTGTGCTACTAAACACTTTGCTGCAGATATTTAGTTCTCCAGGTGTGGTTGAATTGAC
>JAAAWM010008432.1:0-2500 GCA_036873465.1 Thinopyrum obtusiflorum
AAGTTCTTGACCGTGCCAAAATCTGGTGTCAACACATGCCCCCCTGTTTTTCGGCAAAGCTAGCATGCCGAAAAATAACTTGTACCATGTTTGTTCTAAGGACAATGTCAACACCCCATCGGCCATTTATAGTTTCTTAGGGCGATAATTATATATCGGCCATGTTTATGCTAAGGGCGATAGTTATTTATCAGCCATGTCTTTGCTTAGGACGATAGTGATATATCGGCCATTGCCTATCTAGGCTTCTTGCCACACACTTGGGTGATATTTCTTTAAATATTTGCCATTGAGAGCTCGAGGTAATAATGTGCCTTGTACGGATTCCACCAAATATGAGTTTCCGGGAACCACTCTTGTAATCTTAAAAGGACCTTCCCAACTTGGAGACCACTTCCCGAATTTTCTATCTTTTGAACCAATTGGTAGAATCACCTTCCACACAAGATCGCCAACTTGAAAATTCTTCAACTTGACCTTCTTATTGTAAGCTCTTGCCACCCTCAACTTATCTCTCTCTATGGCATTCAAAGCAGACAAACGTTTATCGGCGACTTCATCAATATTGTCCATCATCAAGTTATAGAAGTCCACCGCCGATAAATCATTTTGTTTGGCTATTCTCAAAGCATTCAAATTCACTTCCACTGGTAAAACGGCCTCTTGACCATATACGAGCTCATATGGAGTTACCTTTGTAGCACCATGCCTTGAGATTCTGTGTGCCCACAAAGCTTTGGACAATAGCTCATGCCATCTCCTTGGATTATCCTCAATCTTCTTCTTGATGAGCTTGATTAATATTTTATTACTAGACTCAGCTTGTCCATTGGCTTGGGCATAATATGGAGAGGAATTGAGCAACTTTATCTTATATGATTTGGCAAATTCTCTGACTTGATGTGACATAAAGGATGAACCTTGGTCCGTAGTTAATGTTTGAGGAATGTCGAATCTATGAATAATATGCTCAGTTATGAATTGAATTACCTCTGTATGCGTCATGTTTTTTAGTGGTATTGCTTCAGACCATTTAGTGAAATAATCAGTTGCCACCAACACGAACCGATGCCCCTTTGAAGAAGAAGGATGAATCTCTCCAATAAATTCTAATCCCCAACCTCTAAAAGGCCACGGCTTGATAATAGGATGTAACATAGCAGCGGGAGCTAACTGAATATCACCAAACTTTTGACAAGCTTCACATCCTTTATAGTACCGAAAGCAATCATTAACCATTGTCGGCCAATAAAACCCAGCACGTCGTAGTAACCATTTCATCTTGGGAGCCGACTGATGAGTGCCACAAATACCTTCATGGACCTCTCCCATAGCAACTCTCGCTTGGTCCTCGTCCAAGCATTTTAAAAGAACATCATCAACCGATCGGCGATAGAGACCATCATCTCTCATTGTGTATTTGAAAGCCATACGCCGAATAGTCCTGTCCACCCTTTTACTAGGATCACACAAATAATCAATAATGGGCTTCCTCCAGTCTTGATTTTCTCCTGCATTAAATATTTCATTAGTGGCTGAAACGGTGGGCTTCGGTTCGGCCTCCCCTATGTTGGCAAGACTAGACATCGGCCTTTGAGAAATATGAAACATGCCACGATCAACATGATAGCCGGATGCTTGTTGTGCCGGGGGGGGGGGGGGGGGGGGGGGGGGGGGGGGGGGGGGGGGGGGGGGGGGGGGGGGGGGGGGGGGGGGGGGGGGGGGGGGGGGGGGGGGGGGGGGGGGGGGGGGGGGGGGGGGGGGGGGGGGGGGGGGGGGGGGGGGGGGGGGGGGGGGGGGGGGGGGGGGGGGGGGGGGGGGGGGGGGGGGGGGGGGGGGGGGGGGGGGGGGGGGGGGGGGGGGGGGGGGGGGGGGGGGGGGGGGGGGGGGGGGGGGGGGGGGGGGGGGGGGGGGGGGGGGGGGGGGGGGGGGGGGGGGGGGGGGGGGGGGGGGGGGGGGGGGGGGGGGGGGGGGGGGGGGGGGGGGGGGGGGGGGGGGGGGGGGGGGGGGGGGGGGGGGGGGGGGGGGGGGGGGGGGGGGGGGGGGGGGGGGGGGGGGGGGGGGGGGGGGGGGGGGGGGGGGGGGGGGGGGGGGGGGGGGGGGGGGGGGGGGGGGGGGGGGGGGGGGGGGGGGGGGGGGGGGGGGGGGGGGGGGGGGGGGGGGGGGGGGGGGGGGGGGGGGGGGGGGGGGGGGGGGGGGGGGGGGGGGGGGGGGGGGGGGGGGGGGGGGGGGGGGGGGGGGGGGGGGGGGGGGGGGGGGGGGGGGGGGGGGGGGGGGGGGGGGGGGGGGGGGGGGGGGGGGGGGGGGGGGGGGGGGGGGGGGGGGGGGGGGGGGGGGGGGGGGGGGGGGGGGGGGGGGGGGGGGGGGGGGGGGGGGGGGGGGGGGGGGGGGGGGGGGGGGGGGGGGGGGGGGGGGGGGGGGGGGGGGGGGGGGGGGGGGGGGGGGGGGGGGGGGGGGGGGGGGGGGGGGGGGGGGGGGGGGGGGGGGGGGGGGGGGGGGG
>JAAAWM010008432.1:7500-14092 GCA_036873465.1 Thinopyrum obtusiflorum
GGGGGGGGGGGGGGGGGGGGGGGGGGGGGGGGGGGGGGGGGGGGGGGGGGGGGGGGGGGGGGGGGGGGGGGGGGGGGGGGGGGGGGGGGGGGGGGGGGGGGGGGGGGGGGGGGGGGGGGGGGGGGGGGGGGGGGGGGGGGGGGGGGGGGGGGGGGGGGGGGGGGGGGGGGGGGGGGGGGGGGGGGGGGGGGGGGGGGGGGGGGGGGGGGGGGGGGGGGGGGGGGGGGGGGGGGGGGGGGGGGGGGGGGGGGGGGGGGGGGGGGGGGGGGGGGGGGGGGGGGGGGGGGGGGGGGGGGGGGGGGGGGGGGGGGGGGGGGGGGGGGGGGGGGGGGGGGGGGGGGGGGGGGGGGGGGGGGGGGGGGGGGGGGGGGGGGGGGGGGGGGGGGGGGGGGGGGGGGGGGGGGGGGGGGGGGGGGGGGGGGGGGGGGGGGGGGGGGGGGGGGGGGGGGGGGGGGGGGGGGGGGGGGGGGGGGGGGGGGGGGGGGGGGGGGGGGGGGGGGGGGGGGGGGGGGGGGGGGGGGGGGGGGGGGGGGGGGGGGGGGGGGGGGGGGGGGGGGGGGGGGGGGGGGGGGGGGGGGGGGGGGGGGGGGGGGGGGGGGGGGGGGGGGGGGGGGGGGGGGGGGGGGGGGGGGGGGGGGGGGGGGGGGGGGGGGGGGGGGGGGGGGGGGGGGGGGGGGGGGGGGGGGGGGGGGGGGGGGGGGGGGGGGGGGGGGGGGGGGGGGGGGGGGGGGGGGGGGGGGGGGGGGGGGGGGGGGGGGGGGGGGGGGGGGGGGGGGGGGGGGGGGGGGGGGGGGGGGGGGGGGGGGGGGGGGGGGGGGGGGGGGGGGGGGGGGGGGGGGGGGGGGGGGGGGGGGGGGGGGGGGGGGGGGGGGGGGGGGGGGGGGGGGGGGGGGGGGGGGGGGGGGGGGGGGGGGGGGGGGGGGGGGGGGGGGGGGGGGGGGGGGGGGGGGGGGGGGGGGGGGGGGGGGGGGGGGGGGGGGGGGGGGGGGGGGGGGGGGGGGGGGGGGGGGGGGGGGGGGGGGGGGGGGGGGGGGGGGGGGGGGGGGGGGGGGGGGGGGGGGGGGGGGGGGGGGGGGGGGGGGGGGGGGGGGGGGGGGGGGGGGGGGGGGGGGGGGGGGGGGGGGGGGGGGGGGGGGGGGGGGGGGGGGGGGGGGGGGGGGGGGGGGGGGGGGGGGGGGGGGGGGGGGGGGGGGGGGGGGGGGGGGGGGGGGGGGGGGGGGGGGGGGGGGGGGGGGGGGGGGGGGGGGGGGGGGGGGGGGGGGGGGGGGGGGGGGGGGGGGGGGGGGGGGGGGGGGGGGGGGGGGGGGGGGGGGGGGGGGGGGGGGGGGGGGGGGGGGGGGGGGGGGGGGGGGGGGGGGGGGGGGGGGGGGGGGGGGGGGGGGGGGGGGGGGGGGGGGGGGGGGGGGGGGGGGGGGGGGGGGGGGGGGGGGGGGGGGGGGGGGGGGGGGGGGGGGGGGGGGGGGGGGGGGGGGGGGGGGGGGGGGGGGGGGGGGGGGGGGGGGGGGGGGGGGGGGGGGGGGGGGGGGGGGGGGGGGGGGGGGGGGGGGGGGGGGGGGGGGGGGGGGGGGGGGGGGGGGGGGGGGGGGGGGGGGGGGGGGGGGGGGGGGGGGGGGGGGGGGGGGGGGGGGGGGGGGGGGGGGGGGGGGGGGGGGGGGGGGGGGGGGGGGGGGGGGGGGGGGGGGGGGGGGGGGGGGGGGGGGGGGGGGGGGGGGGGGGGGGGGGGGGGGGGGGGGGGGGGGGGGGGGGGGGGGGGGGGGGGGGGGGGGGGGGGGGGGGGGGGGGGGGGGGGGGGGGGGGGGGGGGGGGGGGGGGGGGGGGGGGGGGGGGGGGGGGGGGGGGGGGGGGGGGGGGGGGGGGGGGGGGGGGGGGGGGGGGGGGGGGGGGGGGGGGGGGGGGGGGGGGGGGGGGGGGGGGGGGGGGGGGGGGGGGGGGGGGGGGGGGGGGGGGGGGGGGGGGGGGGGGGGGGGGGGGGGGGGGGGGGGGGGGGGGGGGGGGGGGGGGGGGGGGGGGGGGGGGGGGGGGGGGGGGGGGGGGGGGGGGGGGGGGGGGGGGGGGGGGGGGGGGGGGGGGGGGGGGGGGGGGGGGGGGGGGGGGGGGGGGGGGGGGGGGGGGGGGGGGGGGGGGGGGGGGGGGGGGGGGGGGGGGGGGGGGGGGGGGGGGGGGGGGGGGGGGGGGGGGGGGGGGGGGGGGGGGGGGGGGGGGGGGGGGGGGGGGGGGGGGGGGGGGGGGGGGGGGGGGGGGGGGGGGGGGGGGGGGGGGGGGGGGGGGGGGGGGGGGGGGGGGGGGGGGGGGGGGGGGGGGGGGGGGGGGGGGGGGGGGGGGGGGGGGGGGGGGGGGGGGGGGGGGGGGGGGGGGGGGGGGGGGGGGGGGGGGGGGGGGGGGGGGGGGGGGGGGGGGGGGGGGGGGGGGGGGGGGGGGGGGGGGGGGGGGGGGGGGGGGGGGGGGGGGGGGGGGGGGGGGGGGGGGGGGGGGGGGGGGGGGGGGGGGGGGGGGGGGGGGGGGGGGGGGGGGGGGGGGGGGGGGGGGGGGGGGGGGGGGGGGGGGGGGGGGGGGGGGGGGGGGGGGGGGGGGGGGGGGGGGGGGGGGGGGGGGGGGGGGGGGGGGGGGGGGGGGGGGGGGGGGGGGGGGGGGGGGGGGGGGGGGGGGGGGGGGGGGGGGGGGGGGGGGGGGGGGGGGGGGGGGGGGGGGGGGGGGGGGGGGGGGGGGGGGGGGGGGGGGGGGGGGGGGGGGGGGGGGGGGGGGGGGGGGGGGGGGGGGGGGGGGGGGGGGGGGGGGGGGGGGGGTTGTTTAGTGGGGGTGAGCTGTCACAGCCCCAGATCAGCCCTTGTTTGACTTTTGCTTGTTCCTCATGTCATCATGTTTAATTTTCAAAGAAACTTGAAATGGGGATGTTGAAACCCTAGCACCAAATGCATTCAACTAGGTTCAAGTAAACAATATTTTCAATGAACCCAAATGCCCTTTAGAAAAGTTCATGATTTTTGTTAAAGGTGAAAACCTCTGCCAAAAATGATGCACCTATTTCTAGGCCATCCTGGATTTTTGAATTAAATCTTATTGTATTTGACTTTTGGGCATTTAAATGCTATAAATAATTTAAATGTTCAAATAATGTTGGAAATTGTTATGGGTCACTGGAATAATTCAGACAGCACCCCTAATTATTTCTAGGATTTTATAAAATGGTTTAGTATTTTACTAAATCAAAACAAAACAGAATAAATAGAAAACAGAAACAAATTAAACTAGAAAACAGAAACAATTAAGTAAGAGAGAGAGAGAAGGCCACTGGGCCCCTCACCTGGACATACCTGGCGCCCCACCACGGCCCAGGAGCTGGCCCAGCCCACCAGAGCCGCCACCGTCTCCCACCTCGCGCCAGAAGGACGCCAGAGGGACGCCGGGCGTGTGGTCGCCGCGCGCGAGGCCACCTCCTGCTTCCGCCGCTTCTGGACGCCTCCACGAGTGCCACGGCACCTCCCCGACCCCCTCTCACTTCTCCCTCGCTCTCTGGTTCCCTCTCCCTCGCTGTTCCCCACCTCACCAAACCGCACCGCCGCCACCGACGAGCTCCGGGGGGGGGGGGGGGGGGGGGGGGGGGGGGGGGGGGGGGGGGGGGGGGGGGGGGGGGGGGGGGGGGGGGGGGGGGGGGGGGGGGGGGGGGGGGGGGGGGGGGGGGGGGGGGGGGGGGGGGGGGGGGGGGGGGGGGGGGGGGGGGGGGGGGGGGGGGGGGGGGGGGGGGGGGGGGGGGGGGGGGGGGGGGGGGGGGGGGGGGGGGGGGGGGGGGGGGGGGGGGGGGGGGGGGGGGGGGGGGGGGGGGGGGGGGGGGGGGGGGGGGGGGGGGGGGGGGGGGGGGGGGGGGGGGGGGGGGGGGGGGGGGGGGGGGGGGGGGGGGGGGGGGGGGGGGGGGGGGGGGGGGGGGGGGGGGGGGGGGGGGGGGGGGGGGGGGGGGGGGGGGGGGGGGGGGGGGGGGGGGGGGGGGGGGGGGGGGGGGGGGGGGGGGGGGGGGGGGGGGGGGGGGGGGGGGGGGGGGGGGGGGGGGGGGGGGGGGGGGGGGGGGGGGGGGGGGGGGGGGGGGGGGGGGGGGGGGGGGGGGGGGGGGGGGGGGGGGGGGGGGGGGGGGGGGGGGGGGGGGGGGGGGGGGGGGGGGGGGGGGGGGGGGGGGGGGGGGGGGGGGGGGGGGGGGGGGGGGGGGGGGGGGGGGGGGGGGGGGGGGGGGGGGGGGGGGGGGGGGGGGGGGGGGGGGGGGGGGGGGGGGGGGGGGGGGGGGGGGGGGGGGGGGGGGGGGGGGGGGGGGGGGGGGGGGGGGGGGGGGGGGGGGGGGGGGGGGGGGGGGGGGGGGGGGGGGGGGGGGGGGGGGGGGGGGGGGGGGGGGGGGGGGGGGGGGGGGGGGGGGGGGGGGGGGGGGGGGGGGGGGGGGGGGGGGGGGGGGGGGGGGGGGGGGGGGGGGGGGGGGGGGGGGGGGGGGGGGGGGGGGGGGGGGGGGGGGGGGGGGGGGGGGGGGGGGGGGGGGGGGGGGGGGGGGGGGGGGGGGGGGGGGGGGGGGGGGGGGGGGGGGGGGGGGGGGGGGGGGGGGGGGGGGGGGGGGGGGGGGGGGGGGGGGGGGGGGGGGGGGGGGGGGGGGGGGGGGGGGGGGGGGGGGGGGGGGGGGGGGGGGGGGGGGGGGGGGGGGGGGGGGGGGGGGGGGGGGGGGGGGGGGGGGGGGGGGGGGGGGGGGTTCTCGCTCTTGTGCACCGTAGCCACCGCACCTTGCTCGCCCGCACGGGCCACCGCTTGTGCTCGTCGCCGACGTATCTCCGGCCACCTATCGGTCCGGCCGTCGTGCTCAGCTCCCTCCCCGCGCCGCGTAGAGCACGTAGGTGCCCCGCACGGGCCACCCTGGCCACCGTAGCGTCGACCCCGAGCTCACCCGAGCTCCGGCGACCGCCAAGATCGACGCCGGTGATGACTCCGGCCATCCCAGGCCCAACCGCTGCCACCACTCGACGCGGACGAGTGCCCGCGTCCCGCAGATGCCCTCCGCCGGCCATTTGGTCGCCGGAGGAGGAATCCCGCAGCCGCCGCCGCGTCTGGCCTCGCCGGCGTCACGACGCCGGTGGGTTTGACCCCGCCGACCAGGGGGTTTGACCTCCCCTCTGTCACTGACGCGTGGGCCAACCCCCACTGACACTTTAGTTAGTATTAGTTTAACACTAATTAACTTAGGTTAGTGAGTTAGTCACTGACGTGTGGACCCCACACGTCAGGTTTGACCTGGACGGCGCCTGTTGACCTGCTGAGGTCAGCATGACGCAACGCTGACGCGGTAATAGATTTTGGGGGGGGGGGGGGGGGGGGGGGGGGGGGGGGGGGGGGGGGGGGGGGGGGGGGGGGGGGGGGGGGGGGGGGGGGGGGGGGGGGGGGGGGGGGGGGGGGGGGGGGGGGGGGGGGGGGGGGGGGGGGGGGGGGGGGGGGGGGGGGGGGGGGGGGGGGGGGGGGGGGGGGGGGGGGGGGGGGGGGGGGGGGGGGGGGGGGGGGGGGGGGGGGGGGGGGGGGGGGGGGGGGGGGGGGGGGGGGGGGGGGGGGGGGGGGGGGGGGGGGGGGGGGGGGGGGGGGGGGGGGGGGGGGGGGGGGGGGGGGGGGGGGGGGGGGGGGGGGGGGGGGGGGGGGGGGGGGGGGGGGGGGGGGGGGGGGGGGGGGGGGGGGGGGGGGGGGGGGGGGGGGGGGGGGGGGGGGGGGGGGGGGGGGGGGGGGGGGGGGGGGGGGGGGGTGCCTTATCATGTTTTGCACTAAACAGCAAGGTTAAGTTGCTTAAACATGCATGAAACTAGTACAGATGGATAGATTGGATTTTTCTGATCATTTTTCATATATAACTTATTTCATTCTGAGTTATGGTTGAATTTCTATGAATTTTAGAAGTTTTGGACATTTTCTGGAATTCCTGAATTATTTTAAATATAGAAATTATTTACTGCGTCAGCATGACATCATCATGATGTCAGCAGGTCAACGGGGCTAGTCCAGGTCAAACCTGACGTGTGGCATCCACACGTCAGTGACACAGGGCTGCTTAGTGTCGATGACAGGTGGGCCCGGTCAACGCTGACTAGGCCAAAGTCAGGGCTGACGCATGGAGTCCACGGCATTAGCACTAATCTAACAGAAAATTAGACTAACCTAATTAGGCTCAGGGTCCCACACGTCAGTGGCTCTAGAGGGGTGATTAGTGGGCTCATTAGCAACTAATGATGTCGCCACGTTGGCCTCGCCGGAATCTGGCCGGCGGCAACCATTCCGCACGGCGGAGGCGTCGGGTTTTGCCATCCGGCGACCATTGGGCTTGCGGTTTGGCCCTACGGGCTGCTGGACGTGCACCGCATCCAACGGAGCAGGCGGCTGGGCGAGGGGAGGTCGGGAACTACGGCGGCGACCACTTGGGCGGAGCAGGAGCGAGAGAGTGGGATTGTATCAGAATGAACAAGGGGGTTTTGTTTGCCTGGCACTTCTGAAGATAGTAATAGCTCTTCATCGGTGTCATCGATCTCATCGTCGACACATCGTCTACTCAGAGGGGACAATTACCGGCAAACAAGGAAGAACACAATCAATG
>JAAAWM010008433.1:0-14095 GCA_036873465.1 Thinopyrum obtusiflorum
CCCGTGGTCGCCGAGGGCGCCGCTAGCATCCCCTTTGCCCCTTGGCATCGTCCTAGTTTCCGGACGCCCCAACGGTGATCAAGAGCGGTGTAAGGCGGGGCCCTCGTCTGGCGATATGAAGCAAGGCTCACGCCTGTGAAGGTCTCCACTTGTGACACTCTCAGGTAATAATGAGTGGGGCTGTACACGCCCCGGAGTCTCCGGAGTGCCGCCCTCGGGCCTCGGGGGCTCCGGCCCACGTCCTAGTGGAAGCACCATGCTCCGCGCTGGCCATCGACACTGTCACCCAATGACTATGCTCACAGCCAGTGAAAGCACTTAGCTCTGCGCTGGTGGGAAGATAAGAAGACTAGCTAGGTGCCGGACGCGGCCATTTGCTTTTGACCTCTTTTCTGTAGCTCATATTTGCAGCCGGGGGGGGGGGGGGGGGGGGGGGGGGGGGGGGGGGGGGGGGGGGGGGGGGGGGGGGGGGGGGGGGGGGGGGGGGGGGGGGGGGGGGGGGGGGGGGGGGGGGGGGGGGGGGGGGGGGGGGGGGGGGGGGGGGGGGGGGGGGGGGGGGGGGGGGGGGGGGGGGGGGGGGGGGGGGGGGGGGGGGGGGGGGGGGGGGGGGGGGGGGGGGGGGGGGGGGGGGGGGGGGGGGGGGGGGGGGGGGGGGGGGGGGGGGGGGGGGGGGGGGGGGGGGGGGGGGGGGGGGGGGGGGGGGGGGGGGGGGGGGGGGGGGGGGGGGGGGGGGGGGGGGGGGGGGGGGGGGGGGGGGGGGGGGGGGGGGGGGGGGGGGGGGGGGGGGGGGGGGGGGGGGGGGGGGGGGGGGGGGGGGGGGGGGGGGGGGGGGGGGGGGGGGGGGGGGGGGGGGGGGGGGGGGGGGGGGGGGGGGGGGGGGGGGGGGGGGGGGGGGGGGGGGGGGGGGGGGGGGGGGGGGGGGGGGGGGGGGGGGGGGGGGGGGGGGGGGGGGGGGGGGGGGGGGGGGGGGGGGGGGGGGGGGGGGGGGGGGGGGGGGGGGGGGGGGGGGGGGGGGGGGGGGGGGGGGGGGGGGGGGGGGGGGGGGGGGGGGGGGGGGGGGGGGGGGGGGGGGGGGGGGGGGGGGGGGGGGGGGGGGGGGGGGGGGGGGGGGGGGGGGGGGGGGGGGGGGGGGGGGGGGGGGGGGGGGGGGGGGGGGGGGGGGGGGGGGGGGGGGGGGGGGGGGGGGGGGGGGGGGGGGGGGGGGGGGGGGGGGGGGGGGGGGGGGGGGGGGGGGGGGGGGGGGGGGGGGGGGGGGGGGGGGGGGGGGGGGGGGGGGGGGGGGGGGGGGGGGGGGGGGGGGGGGGGGGGGGGGGGGGTCGAACGGCGCCCCCTTCATCGACGCCAAGGCAGCTCTGCGCACCTCCACTTGCTACTCCAGGGAGGTGCTCAGGGCCTGGAGCTCCTGCATGCGCTTCTCGGTGATCTCGTGGTGGTGGTCTGTCTCCCTGGCCTCCTCCAAGGCCCGGGCGCTGGCCACGCGCGAGGTAGCCAGGGTTGCCTCGGCCTCTGTGTTGGCGTGCTCACGCTGGAGGCACCCGAGGTTAATGGCCACCTTCAGTTGGCGCCATTCGTCCACCAGTCGGAGGCCCTCGGTTTCAAGACGAGCGTCAACGTCCACAAGCTCTTCCCCAAGCCGGCTTAGTGCACCCATCGCCTCCCGGAAGAGCTCGTGACAGACGACACCCCGCTTGCACGCAAGCTCGAGCGCGCGGCCGGGTCCGTCCTCCACGCCAATGGATGGCGGAGGAGTCCAAGGTGGTTCATTTCCCCCCAGCCGAGGGCTGGAGGCCGGCGCCCTCCTAGTCGCCCTTCGGGCCTCAGCGGAGGCCCGGAGGGGCGAAAGCTCGTTGCTTGAAGAGGCCAAGACCGAGGTCATCTAGCCGCCGTCGATGACCAGGGGAGGAGCCCTTGGCACACCTCCTGCACCCCAGGCGAAGCCGCGAAGGAGGAATGGCAAGAACGCGGGTTCGAGGCACCAGGCTGGCTCGCTTGCCTCTCCGGCCGACCTCACGTCGAGTGCAGCATGCTGACATGGGGCGACCAAGGCCGGCTGGGGATTCAGGGCAGGAGGAAGTTGCTTCTCGGGAGATTTCGCCACCCTAGCGGAAGGAACCCAGAGGAGCCACAGTCAGAAAGAGGAGCAGCGCTCGAGAAATTACAAGGATAAGGTACTCACCCGTCTATGGCGATATACTTCCTCTGTTTCAATGGCCGGAAGGCATCACCGTTGCAGCTTGGAGATCCTTTCCTCTTCCGGAGTGCATCGAAGTCTAGTCGGAGCCGGCCAAAGCCTTGGGTGTGGTCACCAGTGCCGGGTGTGGCTGGAGTGGATCCTGAGGAGGCGACCTCAGGAGCAAGGGGCAGCGTGAGGACCTTAGCCCCCGCTTCCTGGTGACCCGCTGGGGCTCCGGGGGCTGCGGCCTCAGGAGCATCGGGCTGCGGCACCCCTCCGGCCGCTTCCTCAGGGTGGCTCTCTGGAGGCCCGCGGGGCGGCCCCTCAAGAGACCCGAGTGGCGCCGATTCCACAGCAGCCGCGTCACCAGCGCACGACGGTGATCGCCCCCCTGTGCCGGCTTCTGGGGAGATCGCCGCACTGGCGGTAGGCAGGGGAGCCACGGAGACTGGGCTGTCGTGAGGCCCTTCGAGACCAGCCGGACGTAGTCCCCACTCATCGAAAGGGGGCATCTGCCTCGCGAAGTCCGCCTTGTTCGAGCAGCGGTACAAGAGACAGCCCTCCTCTGACATGTTGGCTGGCGACGGGTCGCCTGCCAGGATCTCGAGCACAGTTTGTTGCGCCTCAAGAGGAAGCCCGGATTCGTGAAGCCTCATGCAATCCTTGCTGCCAGACAAGGTCCACATTGGTCGAGAATGGCGCTGGAGCGGGGCAACACAGCGTTGAATGAACTCCTTCTCCACCATGGGCACAGTCACGCCAAGATCCTTCAGCCTCTTCAGCCGGAGCCAGACGAAGGCAAGACGCGGGTCGGTGAGCCTCTCGTGGCCCCAGCCGGAGCTGGGAACAGCAGGAGCCGACGGAAGCAAGAGCAGGGGGCTGAGCACGCCGACGTCCACAAATACCCACCACCTCCGAAACCCGCTCGCAGACGGAGGAAGTTCGAAGTCAATCCCCGAGCCGGCCGTCGCCGCCACGGCCTGGAAGCTCAGGCATCCCGAGCACTACCGAGGGCCAGTCAGGTGCAGCGAGAAGAAATGGCGAAGCTGGGCACGGAAGGAACAATGCCCACCATGGCCTCACAGACAAAGGCGAAGACGACGAGGAGAGCGATGGATTGGGGATCCTAATGCAGCATATGGATCTGATAATGGGAAAGCACGGCGTTGAAGAAGGTGGAGAAAGGGGGAATCAGGCCGACCCTCAAGGCGTCAAGGAAGAAGTGGACCTCGGTGGCTGTCCTATCGACGGAGGCGTGGGATGCGGGCGAGGCTACCGTCTTCCCCCACTCGATGAAGTCGGAGGCGAGCGCTGGCAGACCTTGCCCATGGCCTCCTAGTTAAGCACCACCGACCGCTCGACAGCTGGCTCGAAGGTCGGAGGTGGCTCAGTTGAGGACTGGGGCTTCTTCTTCCATTTCTTCGTTCGGCTAGGGGCCATGGCGGCGGAGAGGACAAGGCTCCGGTCAGATTGGAAACAGAGACTGTTGTTTCGAGGAGGCGAAATAGTTGGGGAAGTGCGTCGCCAGCGACGAAGGAGTATCTGTGTTGGCCGCAGGGGCCGCCTAGCCAGGTGAATATCAAGGCTGCGTGGGGAAGCGGGGGCGCCCACGTCCCGTCAGTCGCCATGCGTCAATCAAGGCCGTAGGCGGTTGGGGCCCGCGGCACTCCGCACTTGCCCTTTGGCTTCGCCTCGAAGCCAAGTTCGAGCACGCCTTGGGCCCGAGGGCTACTGTCGGCATTCTGGGAATGGGGGGTCCCCAGACTTGCCTGCCTGCGGGCCACTGCGTGGCTCCAGCAGCGGCCTGGTACGGCCCATCTTCACCGGCAAGCACTCAAGACCCTTGCGAGGGGCCAAGCCCCACAAGGCGGACGACACAAGGCCTTAGGGGCGGCCTCACTAGGCTGGCTCGCGAGGGGCGGAGAGATCAAGGCGAGGGACACCTCGTGAGGTTCCCGTGACATGAGCCGTGACGACCAAGGCCAGGCGGGCGCCAGCAGGCGCAGAGTACCCGTTGCCTCTTTGGTGCTAAAGGGGCAACCGCAGGCGAGGAGTCCCGAGGCATCAAGCAAAGGTTTCCATATCGGTGCAACGAGACCAAGGCCAGCAGGACGGCAGGACGGAGGTCACCGCGGAGCCCACGATGGCGTCACCACCAGAGCCTTTGGCAGGTGAAGACCACCTTTTGTCAGGATAACTTGTACTAGCTGTCCCCCTTCAAATTGGCCGTTATGGGATCCCTTCCCGCCTAACATTTGGGGAGAGGACCCGGGCCTCTATAAATAGGACTAGCCACCACCTTAGAAGGGGACGGATCATTCAGATCATCCTCAACCACACAAGCTCATCGAGCCCAAGAACATCTCTCCTCAGGAGGCTGTTCTTCCCTTGTACTTGTTCATCCTTAGCCTACGAAGCAATCCTCCACACCACACTAGAGTAGGGTATTACACCACATCGGTGGCCCGAACCAGTATAAACCCTATGTCCCTTGTTCTTCGAGTTCGATGTGCTGAGCCTTGGGATCGTGGTGAGTGGGTGAGCTAGGGAAGGGAGAGATCTTCGTGCACACCCCAGTGTTCGAACCTCGAGGGTTTTGCCGGAACCAAAAATCCGACAATTGTATTTACCTAGGAATGCGTATATAGCTAGGCTCTTGCATGAGAGCTCACTCCACTTACTTTTTCACATCTCTCTCCTCCACATAGGCAAAAGTGCCATGTAAGTTGGCTCTTAGAATGGCTATTAGGTTGGCTCTAAGCATTTAATACTTGCATGAGCAAGGTATATGATTGGAAGAGAGTTGCATGCATACTATTTTTTCTTGATCTATGTGTTATAGTCGGGTTGTAGTATAAGAGCCCGCTTCACTCTCTCTCCTCTCTTCTCACTCCTCCAAGTAGGATTTTAATGACATGACAAGTCTTGTCATGGAATTGTCACGGCAGATGTCCTAGTGGAAGGACTTAGTTGTGGAGCCATTGCGAAGTAGTTAGCTTAAAGGGGTTAAAACGGGACAAAGGACACGAGGAGTTTATACTGGTTCGGCCCCTTACGGTGAAGGTACAAGCCTAATCCAGTTTGAGGTGGTATTGCTAGGGTTTCGATTACCAAGGAGCGAATATGCTTAGCCTGGCTTTCGATCTGTTGTTTTTCTTGCCCTAAGCTGCTGCCGGGTCGTCCCCTTATATACACGGCTTGACGCCCCGTGGCTTACAGAGTCCCAGCCGGCTCATACAAATGTGTCCTGCCCGGTGACTTATCTTACATGCCTTACAATACAAATCGCCTATACATGGCGGTTTACACTTACGGGCCTTAAGCCGCCTTTGGGTTTTGGGCCCTTAAACAAGCCTACTACATGAACTGCCATCTTCAACATATTCATGGGCTTGGTTTATGAACCGCCATTGGGATAACCCGGCCCCTCCTGGGCGGGTCATATCCAATAGTCATATACCCAACATCAGGCCCTAGGTTGATTTGAACTTGTTCATGTCAATCTTCAACATTTAGAAAAAATCCTTCTTCATCTTCTTGTGAGATATTGTAACCCGCCATGACGTCATCTCCTGAAATTGCGGTAACCCGCCGTGACATCACCTGTTATTAATATTACATATGGCCCAAATCTTAATAAATCTTCTCTTTTAATGATCCTCCGAAAATAGAGGCGCTCACGCCGTCACATATCCATTTTCTTGTCTCCTCGATTCCCACGCATGCCACTTATCCTTCTAGCCTTATAAATAGGGCCACGGGTCCTCTTTTCACTCTCCCCCTTTGCCTTCTCATCTTCATCTTCTTCCTCGCAATGCCCCAGCGCGCCCGAGCTCCGCCGCCGTCGATCTTCGTCCACTGCTTCAACTCCGGCCGCTGCATCACCCTGAACGAACCAGAGCATCGCGGCGCCTCTCCGCTGTTCATCAGCATCGATAAGCGTTCACTTTTCCTCTTAATAGATCTGCCTTATGGTTTCCCTGTTCGTCGGCGTTCATCACCGTTCCTCCTTCTCTTTCCTAGATTGCATAGTTTTGATCTGAAAACGACACAAATCTTGTGCGGTAGCAGTTTTAGCACTTGTTTTTTAATATATGAATATATCCTCATTGCAACAGATGTCATCTGGGCATCCCCACTTTTCTGCTGCCACCACCTTAGGTTTAGATTTTATTTCATTTCTCTGAACTGCTGCAGATCCAATCTTATAGCTCCAATCTATGAAACCTGTTTGTCCCAACACTTAGTAAAATTCGCTCTTGATAGATACCAATCTGGTCATGGTGGCTTACATCTTCGGTTATTACTAGCCATATGTCATTAGGCCCCATTTAAGCCGCCACTCTGAATATGTACTGTTGCATTTTGCTTCCGGCTTACTGAATCGACTTAAACGAGTTTACGAACGGACCCAGCCTGGAACTAGGCAGAATCTCAATTCAACGGAGAAGAGATGCTATCTTCCCCTATGCCCGCTTTCCGAGTCACCCCAAAGATTGGAATCAGACATGGTTTTACTGCAAAGATACTTCTCCGGCTGATGAGAATCCACTGCCGGGTTATCGTGTCCTGCATCTTGACTCAAAGCATCGTCTTCTCGGAAAGCTTACCACTTCTGAACATGCAAAGCTTGCTCCCACCATTGCAAAGGTCAAGGCTCTGCTGGGAAACAGGTTAACTGGCATTGACTTGGTTCGGTGCTGGGTTTCTTGGTGAATCATACCCTTGAGCCGCCGACCCGGCTTAATGTGTACTTACACGGGCGGTATAAAGGATACACTGCGCCACAGCTCCGTGCATTTAACTGACGAAGTAATCAATGAAATGACAAAGACTCTTCTGAATGAAGACACGGAAGACTGTAGCAAAGTGGGTCTGAACCCTTTCTGCAAGCTTAACCCGCCACCGGATGTGAGTCTCTGAATCCCTTACTTTTACCTCATCACTTAAATGTTCTATTAACTCAACTTTGATGACTTTCACAGGCTGAATTGGATTTTTGGAAAAAGACATATGATCATGAAGCCGCCAAAAAGGCCAGGGCTGCCAAGAAAGCTGCCAAGAAAACCACCAAGAAAACTAAGAAGAAATCAAATGCTTCTGAGTTGTTTGAACTGAATGACAGCTCTGAGTCGGAGGTAGCCCTTGACTCCCTTGGCTCCTTTTTCAATTACCTTATTGACACTGATTATTATCAGGATGACACGGGGGCTAGCCAAGAAGTTGAAGAAGAGGTAACTATTATTTCCTCCGGCTCAGCACCTTTGCCAAGACAGAAAATTCGACAAGTAACCCGGAAAGTAAGGTTTTCACACCCCTTAGCTCATTTGGATCCTCACTTTCTTTTGAAGCAACAGCAGCACGAGAACCGGCGACAGACTCAGACCAGCGGAGGTGAAGAATTATCCTCCGGTTTACCGAACACTCCAACTCCACGGAAATGTCGAAACGAGGTCCTTCCGAACTTAAACTCTTTTTACCCACTGGCGGGCCTCACTCGCCAGCCACTTAATTCTTCTGATTCAAATTACCAGGAGACTTCTCGCTCTTCCTCCGGTGACTCATTGCAAACCTAGTTGCTGGCTTTCAAGACTGCCCCTGGGTAATAACAATTTCTTTTTATTCTCTACCTCCTTATGCTCTTACACTTGTCTGACTTGTCATAATCCGTGCAGTGGACAAGCCAAGCCTAGTAAAAAGGCGAAGGTGACCAAGCCAGTTGAAGATCCTAAGGTCCATGAACCGGAGCAGCAAGTCCCAGCATCAGATGTTTCTGAAAAACAACCAGAAGAACCTGTTCATGATGTCCCACCAGAAATTCCTGACCTCTCCGGCGACCAAACAAAACTCAATCCTTTGAGTACTGAATCATCAAGCCCACTTAAGTCGTCGGAGACTCATGCCGATGACATTATGATCACTGGCACCGGCTTTACAGAACCGGGAAATCCAACTATCTTGGCCAAACATTCCACTAAACAAGAGTTCATTGAAAAGCGGAAAGTGAGATTTGATGTCGCCCACTATTCTCAATTGAGCAGTAGTGAAGTACTCTCTGGCTACCTCAACCAAGTACACTCCAGCCGCGATCTTGAAATCGATATGGTGAAGCAGATGCATAAAAAATATGAGGTATGAATTCCTGCTTAAATAAGTTACGTCCACCTTGCCAGCCCCCATGTCTACTGGATTTGATAAAATTAAATATACTGTAGACTTTAGAATAACCATGAACATCTTTGTAGAATCCTTCCAAGGCCGGCTTTCGTATTTATAGTTGAACCGGATTTTAAACAATTAACTTTGCATCCGTAGTCCCCAAGGGCCGGTTTAATCTGCATGAATGAGCCGGTCCTGTTCACCATTGCTTATAAAGAGAGCTTATCTGTATAGCCCCCATAACCCGGCTGTGATTGTTTACGGCACAACCAGGTTATCATAAAGCAGTAAGGAAACACAAGCGATATGCATTAGCCCCCAAGTGCCAAGTACTCTTGCTTGCAAAGTGCTTGGGACTTTACTGTCATGAGCCGTTGTATGAAGAATATTTCGGCAGGCATTAGCCCCCAAGTGCCAAGTGTTGTTGCTTGCAAAAGGCTTGGGACTTACATTCCTGTAACCCGGATATGAATGTATGTGCAACTCTGTGCTTGTACAGGATGCCACTACTGAACTTCAATCACAATTGGCTGATGCAAAGACCCGGCTGGAGAATCAAGAATCTGAGACCCGGAAAGCTGAGTCAAAATTCCAATTTAGCGTGGCTGAAACGGAAAAACTGAAGTCCGGTTTTGAGGCGGAGAGAAACGCTTGGGTTGAAGAAAAGACTGCTTTAACATAGCGAGCTGAAAGAGCGGAGGTGGCTCTTCAAGAGGTGACCACTGAGCTCACCGGTTTAAAACACCATGTATCCCAGATGGTTTCTGCTATCTTTGGTGAGTCGCCTTCCGAATCATCAAAAGTGAATCTTTTCCTTGATAGTATAAACCGCCTCTAACCAATCTATGACTTACTCAGGTCCCAGGAGCAGCAATCTTAACCAAGATATGCTTGAGAAGCTCAAGGCTGTTTACACACTTGTTGAACAGCTATACACTGGAGCTCAGCGTGCACTGGCCACAATTTCTCCAACTAATCAAGCACCTACTCTCTTGATAGATGTCTTGAAAAAACTTTCTGTTCTACCTGCTAGGATTGATGAGATGAAGCAATCATCTGCAGGAGCCGGCGCCGTGACAGCTTTGAGCCGGGCCAAAGCATGGATACCAGAACTAGACCCAGCTGATGTAGCTACTAGATACCCAAGCTTGAAAGAAGATGGTACTCTGCTTGATCAAAAGGACTTCGCTGCTTGCGTGAAAGAAATACGTCCAATGGCGACTCTGATTGCAAATAACACGGACCTTTCAAAATACCACCCGGCTTATAACAGGGAGAATCAGAAGATGCCCACGCCGGCCTATAAAGTGATGGATCTAATCCCTCCAATCTGTAAGCATACTTTCGCCCCTGAAGTTGGCCCATCCGAACTTATAGATGATGAAGCGGAATTTCAAGCCTTGTGTGGCATCGATTGGTCATCACCAAACTTTCAGACGGCGGAGGAGGACAAAGAACCGGAGAAGGATGATCCGGAAGCCTCAAGTCAGCAAGGCCAAGAAGAATGATCCGCTGGGCGGGTTATATATGTGATCCTTTGAAAAAACACTCGATCTTTATTGGCTCACTGAGTCATGTAATAGGCTAGTGAAACCTTGATCTGTCGTTCCATCATGCATGTTTTTGTTTTGCGCAATACTACTGATCCACCACTTGAAAGCTACTGCTTTATGCTTATGATAGCGTTGATTTGAGCAGATCAGATTGAACAGTACCCTGCACACAAATAGATTACAATTGCCTTGGCGGTTTACAGCCGGGCGGGTCACAATGCCCAAATTAAACCGTTGGGGACAAATAGTCCATAACCAGGGCCGGGATGACCACAATTTTTATATAATATAATATCATACCTGTGGTATTTACGTAAACTGCTAGCTTGTCAACTCCATGCAGTTAGAGCTTTTAGAGCCATACCTCTAAGCATAAGATTATTATTCTCTGGCGACTTAGAGTCTGCCATCCTGACGGGTTGCAAAGACCCGAAGATGCTTCAAATATGAGACATAAATAGGGCAGCTTGGCCCGATTTGTAAAAACCATATGGTAAGAAAAAAGAGATGATATAAAGCCAAAATAAAAAATCAAAAAATCTGAGGCTTTTGCAGGCCGCCGAGCCAAAGTTTCCTCTTCAATGAAACTAGCCTGATGGCCACTGGAAGGTCCGCGCTTTCTGTGAGCCGGCTCTCACATGACCCAATTGACATTTGAACCCAGATAAGTGTAGGTCTTATTAAAAGATAGACTTCTCAGGAGTACGCGGGGTCGGAGTAGCATCGTGCATCACAGGACGATTTATCCAAGTCTCAAAGAAGGCGGCTTATGAGCCTGGGTCTATCCTGGCTATCTATAAGCCGTGCTCTCACATGACAAACTGGCGTTTTAACCTTAACCAATTCATGATCTTTGGTGAATACACCTTTAAAAGATTGATTGTTAAGAGTTCGGCGGGTCAATCAGGATTACCTGATGAAGAAGCAGCTAGCATACAGGCAGAAGGACCCGGAAAGGTTATGTCCTCTTTGGTGAATACACCTATGTTTGAACAAAATAACCCAGTCAAGAGGGTAGTAATGCTATGTTCTCTTTGGTGAATACAACTATGTTTGAACAGGAAGCCCCCAAGTGACGTATTTGTGAGTTGTACTCATCAGGTACCTATGTTTGAGCTGTGTTGTGCATCCAACTCTCTTTGGTCCCTGTAATTTGGGCGTGAAGCCTCTTAAATGAGCAGGTAAAACAATGATAAAGACTCAGCTTCGAAGAAGTGAAACGACAGAGGCCCTGAATTATTAGGGATGCCAGCTTATTATACTATTTATAATATATACATCGTCAAACTATGTACATCATGAGAGCCGGTGGCTCAAGTATAGTAGGGACGAAGATGAGCAATATTCCACGGCCGACGGGTCTCCTCCTCCGATGTGCGTGAGTCCTTGTGGTCTCGAACATCAATAAGATAGTATGACCCATTATGCAGATTCTTGCTGACCACAAAAGGTCCTTCCCAAGGTGGGGATAATTTATGCATATCAGTTTGATCCTGGATAAGCCAGAGCACCAAGTCGCCTTCTTGAAAGGTTCTGGTTTTGACCCGGCGGCTGTGATAACGACGTAGATCTTGTTGATAAATTGCTGAACGAGCCGCCGCGAGGTCACGCTCCTCATCCAATAGGTCGAGTGCATTCTGATGTGCTATTTCATTATCAGCTTCAACATAAGCCGCCACACGGGGTGAATCGTGATGGATGTCACTAGGGAGAACCGCCTCTGCTCCATAAACCATGAAGAAAGGTGTGTAACCCGTAGATCTGTTGGGGGTTGTATTGATACTCCATAACACTGAAGGTAACTCCTCCACCCAACAGCCCGGCATTCTTTGCAAAGGAACCATAAGCCGGGGCTTGATGCCTCACAGAATCTCTTGATTAGCTCGTTCCGCTTGACCATTAGACTGGGGGTGAGCCACGAAGGAAACATCAAGTCGAATATGCTCTCGTTGACAAAACTCTTTCATAGCACCCTTAGACAGATTAGTGCCATTATCCGTTATAATGCTGTGGGGAAAACCAAAACAGAAGATCACCTTCTTGATGAATTGAACCGCCGTTGCTGCATCACACTTGCTAATCGGCTCTGCTTCAACCCACTTAGTAAACTTATCAACTGCCTCCAAAAGGTGGGTTTTCTTATCTTTGGACCCCTTGAAAGGCCCGACCATATCAAGCCCCCAGGTCGCAAACGGCCAAGTAATTCGAATCATCCTCAACTCTTGAGCCGGAACATGAGCTCGTCGTGAAAACTTCTGACAACCGTCACATTTGCTGACCAAATCTTTAGCATCAGCATGAGCCGTCAACCAATAAAACCCATGACGAAAAGCCTTCGCTATGAGAGATTTAGAGCTAGCATGATGACCACAATCTCCTTCGTGAATCTCTCACAGAATCTCACAGCCTTCTTCAGGAGAGACGCAACGTTGAAATGCCCCTGTAACACTGCGATGGTGCAACTCCCCATTGACAATCGTCATTGACTTAGACCGTCAGGTTATCTGCCTGGCCAAAATCTCATCCTCAGGTAACTCGCCCCAGGTCATGTAAGCCAAATATGGAACTGTCCAATCAGGAACGGCATGAAGAGCCGCCACCAATTGTGCTTCCGGGTCAGGAACAGCAAGATCCTCCTCTGTAGGCAATTTGACAGAAGGGTTAAGCAGAATATCCAGGAAAGTGTTAGGTGGCACCGGCTTACGCTGAGACCCTAACCGGCTTAATGTGTCAGCTGCCTCATTCTTCCTACGATCAATATGCTCAACTTGGTAACCCTTGAAGTGACCCGCAATGGCATCAACCTCTCGACGATAAGCCGCCATGAGTGGATCCTTAGAATCCCAAGTGCCAGAAACTTGCTGAGCTACCAGATCTGAGTCACCGAAGCACCTCACCCGGCTTAAATTCATCTCCTTAGCTATCCGAAGACCGTGGAGCAAGGCCTCATACTCAGCTACATTGTTAGTACAAGGGAACATTAACCGGAGAACATAAGCAAATTTATCACCTCGTGGGGAAGTCAAGACAACTCTAGCCCCCGAGCCTTCCAACTGCCTGGATCCTTCAAAGTGAATAGTCCAATATGTGTTATCCAGCTTTTCCTCAGGCGTCTGCAACTCTATCCAATCATTGATAAAATCCACGAGTGCTTGTGACTTGATGGCCATACGAGGCACATACTTTAAACCATGAGGTCCAAGCTCAATGGCCCACTTAGCTACCTGACCTGTGGCTTCTCTATTTTGGATGATATCCCCCAAAGGAGCAGAACTAACCATAGTAATGGGATGACCCAGAAAATATTGCTTGAGCTTTCGACTTGCCATGAAAACCCCATACACAAGCTTCTGCCAATGCGGATACCTCTGCTTGGACTCAATAAGTACCTCGCTGAGGTAGTAAACCGGCCGTTGAACCCGATACTCCTTGTCTGCCTCTTTCCTTTCCACCACAATGGACACACTGACAGCTCGGCCATTGGCAGCCACATATAACAACAAAGGCTCCTTATCAATAGGGGCAGCAAGAACCGGTGGCTCAGCCATCAGCAGCATCACTCTAGATGAAAGTATCTGTCTTCTTCATCATCTGGTACAGAGGGATAGCCTTTTCGCCTAGGCGGCTTATGAACCGACTCAAAGCCGCTATCCAACCCGCCAAGCATTGGACATCATTAACGCACTTTGGCTTAGCCAGGGAAGTAATAGCCTTGATTTTCTCTGGGTTAGCTTCGATACCTCGGTCTGAAACCAAAAAACCCAAAAGCTTACCCGCCGAAACACCAAAAACACACTTGGCCGGGTTAAGCATCATTTTATAAACCCGGAGATTGTCAAACTTTGCACACACCGCTGGTAAGTCGCCTGGGCACTCTTGAGCCCGAAAGGCATGGACACATAGCAGAAGGCTCCAAACGGAGTAATGAAAGCTGCTTCTCCTGGTCCTTAACTGCCATCTTGATCTGATGATAACCAGAATAAGCACCCAAAAAACTCAAACGCTCACAACCCGCCGTAGCATCAATGATTTGATCAATATGAGGGAGAGCAAATGGATCAGCCGGACAAGCCTTGTTTAAGTCTGTGTAATCCACACACATTCGCCAAGTGCCGTTCTTCTTAAGCACCAACACCGGGTTAGCCAAGCACTCAGGATGAAAAACTTCAACGATAAACCCGGCCGCCAAGAGCTGGGCCACTTCTTCACC
>JAAAWM010008434.1:0-2500 GCA_036873465.1 Thinopyrum obtusiflorum
TGTGAGTGTTAGCAATCATAGAAGATTATATGATGGTTGAGTATGTGGACTTGTCTAAAGGCTCCGACACGTGACCCTTCCTGAAAACATGATGAATTGTAGTTGCAAAGTTGACTAAGAACATAGTTTCTTGGTTTTCAATAGAGTTTATGCTTTATACTTCAATGTTGTGATGAATTATTAATTGTTCATGAGAAGCTATATGATAAAAGTTGTATGATAAAGCTTTATGATTAAGTTCCTTGCTGTTATAATAATAATCATGATGCTTCTATGTCCGTATTTTGTTTTTATCGACACCTCTCTCTCTCTCTAAGCATGTGGACATGTTTTTCGATTTCGGTTTTTCGCTTGAGGACAAGCGAGGTCTAAGCTTGGGGGAGTTGATATGTCCATTTTGCATCATGTTTTCCTATTGTTATTTATAATGTTTTTATGCATAATAATGCTTTTGGGAGTAATTCTAATGCCTTTTCTCTCATAATATGCAAGGTTTACACAAAGAGGGTGAATACTGGCAGCTGGAATTCTGGACCTGAAAAAGCTACGTCAGAGTTACCTATTCTGCACATCTTCAAATGAGCTAAAAATTTACGAAGAATTGTTTTGCAATATATGAAAAATATTGGAGCAAATAACTACCAGGGGGGCCCACCAGGTGGGCACAACCCATCTGGGTGCGCTAGGGAGCCCAGGCGTGTCCTGGTGGGTTGTGCCCTCCTCGACCCACCTCCGGTGCCCATCTTCTGGTATATAAGTCATTTTGACCTAGAAAAAATAAGACGAGGGCTTTCGGGACGAAGCGCCGCCGTCTCGAGGCGGAACTTGGGCGGGAGCACTTTTGCCCTCCGGCAGAGCGATTCCGCTGGGGGAACTTCCCTCCCGGAGGGGGAAATCATCGCCATCGTCATCACCAACAACTCTCCCATCTTTGGGAGGGCCATATCCATCAACATCTTCAACAGCACCATCTCCTCTCAAACCCTAGTTCATCTCTTGGGGGGGGGGGGGGGGGGGGGGGGGGGGGGGGGGGGGGGGGGGGGGGGGGGGGGGGGGGGGGGGGGGGGGGGGGGGGGGGGGGGGGGGGGGGGGGGGGGGGGGGGGGGGGGGGGGGGGGGGGGGGGGGGGGGGGGGGGGGGGGGGGGGGGGGGGGGGGGGGGGGGGGGGGGGGGGGGGGGGGGGGGGGGGGGGGGGGGGGGGGGGGGGGGGGGGGGGGGGGGGGGGGGGGGGGGGGGGGGGGGGGGGGGGGGGGGGGGGGGGGGGGGGGGGGGGGGGGGGGGGGGGGGGGGGGGGGGGGGGGGGGGGGGGGGGGGGGGGGGGGGGGGGGGGGGGGGGGGGGGGGGGGGGGGGGGGGGGGGGGGGGGGGGGGGGGGGGGGGGGGGGGGGGGGGGGGGGGGGGGGGGGGGGGGGGGGGGGGGGGGGGGGGGGGGGGGGGGGGGGGGGGGGGGGGGGGGGGGGGGGGGGGGGGGGGGGGGGGGGGGGGGGGGGGGGGGGGGGGGGGGGGGGGGGGGGGGGGGGGGGGGGGGGGGGGGGGGGGGGGGGGGGGGGGGGGGGGGGGGGGGGGGGGGGGGGGGGGGGGGGGGGGGGGGGGGGGGGGGGGGGGGGGGGGGGGGGGGGGGGGGGGGGGGGGGGGGGGGGGGGGGGGGGGGGGGGGGGGGGGGGGGGGGGGGGGGGGGGGGGGGGGGGGGGGGGGGGGGGGGGGGGGGGGGGGGGGGGGGGGGGGGGGGGGGGGGGGGGGGGGGGGGGGGGGGGGGGGGGGGGGGGGGGGGGGGGGGGGGGGGGGGGGGGGGGGGGGGGGGGGGGGGGGGGGGGGGGGGGGGGGGGGGGGGGGGGGGGGGGGGGGGGGGGGGGGGGGGGGGGGGGGGGGGGGGGGGGGGGGGGGGGGGGGGGGGGGGGGGGGGGGGGGGGGGGGGGGGGGGGGGGGGGGGGGGGGGGGGGGGGGGGGGGGGGGGGGGGGGGGGGGGGGGGGGGGGGGGGGGGGGGGGGGGGGGGGGGGGGGGGGGGGGGGGGGGGGGGGGGGGGGGGGGGGGGGGGGGGGGGGGGGGGGGGGGGGGGGGGGGGGGGGGGGGGGGGGGGGGGGGGGGGGGGGGGGGGGGGGGGGGGGGGGGGGGGGGGGGGGGGGGGGGGGGGGGGGGGGGGGGGGGGGGGGGGGGGGGGGGGGGGGGGGGGGGGGGGGGGGGGGGGGGGGGGGGGGGGGGGGGGGGGGGGGGGGGGGGGGGGGGGGGGGGGGGGGGGGGGGGGGGGGGGGGGGGGGGGGGGGGGGGGGGGGGGGGGGGGGGGGGGGGGGGGGGGGGGGGGGGGGGGGGGGGGGGGGGGGGGGGGGGGGGGGGGGGGGGGGGGGGGGGGGGGGGGGGGGGGGGGGGGGGGGGGGGGGGGGGGGGGGGGGGGGGGGGGGGGGGGGGGGGGGGGGGGGGGGGGGGGGGGGGGGGGGGGGGGGGGGGGGGGGGGGGGGGGGGGGGGGGGGGGGGGGGGGGGGGGGGGGGGGGGGGGGGGGGGGGGG
>JAAAWM010008434.1:5000-14097 GCA_036873465.1 Thinopyrum obtusiflorum
GGGGGGGGGGGGGGGGGGGGGGGGGGGGGGGGGGGGGGGGGGGGGGGGGGGGGGGGGGGGGGGGGGGGGGGGGGGGGGGGGGGGGGGGGGGGGGGGGGGGGGGGGGGGGGGGGGGGGGGGGGGGGGGGGGGGGGGGGGGGGGGGGGGGGGGGGGGGGGGGGGGGGGGGGGGGGGGGGGGGGGGGGGGGGGGGGGGGGGGGGGGGGGGGGGGGGGGGGGGGGGGGGGGGGGGGGGGGGGGGGGGGGGGGGGGGGGGGGGGGGGGGGGGGGGGGGGGGGGGGGGGGGGGGGGGGGGGGGGGGGGGGGGGGGGGGGGGGGGGGGGGGGGGGGGGGGGGGGGGGGGGGGGGGGGGGGGGGGGGGGGGGGGGGGGGGGGGGGGGGGGGGGGGGGGGGGGGGGGGGGGGGGGGGGGGGGGGGGGGGGGGGGGGGGGGGGGGGGGGGGGGGGGGGGGGGGGGGGGGGGGGGGGGGGGGGGGGGGGGGGGGGGGGGGGGGGGGGGGGGGGGGGGGGGGGGGGGGGGGGGGGGGGGGGGGGGGGGGGGGGGGGGGGGGGGGGGGGGGGGGGGGGGGGGGGGGGGGGGGGGGGGGGGGGGGGGGGGGGGGGGGGGGGGGGGGGGGGGGGGGGGGGGGGGGGGGGGGGGGGGGGGGGGGGGGGGGGGGGGGGGGGGGGGGGGGGGGGGGGGGGGGGGGGGGGGGGGGGGGGGGGGGGGGGGGGGGGGGGGGGGGGGGGGGGGGGGGGGGGGGGGGGGGGGGGGGGGGGGGGGGGGGGGGGGGGGGGGGGGGGGGGGGGGGGGGGGGGGGGGGGGGGGGGGGGGGGGGGGGGGGGGGGGGGGGGGGGGGGGGGGGGGGGGGGGGGGGGGGGGGGGGGGGGGGGGGGGGGGGGGGGGGGGGGGGGGGGGGGGGGGGGGGGGGGGGGGGGGGGGGGGGGGGGGGGGGGGGGGGGGGGGGGGGGGGGGGGGGGGGGGGGGGGGGGGGGGGGGGGGGGGGGGGGGGGGGGGGGGGGGGGGGGGGGGGGGGGGGGGGGGGGGGGGGGGGGGGGGGGGGGGGGGGGGGGGGGGGGGGGGGGGGGGGGGGGGGGGGGGGGGGGGGGGGGGGGGGGGGGGGGGGGGGGGGGGGGGGGGGGGGGGGGGGGGGGGGGGGGGGGGGGGGGGGGGGGGGGGGGGGGGGGGGGGGGGGGGGGGGGGGGGGGGGGGGGGGGGGGGGGGGGGGGGGGGGGGGGGGGGGGGGGGGGGGGGGGGGGGGGGGGGGGGGGGGGGGGGGGGGGGGGGGGGGGGGGGGGGGGGGGGGGGGGGGGGGGGGGGGGGGGGGGGGGGGGGGGGGGGGGGGGGGGGGGGGGGGGGGGGGGGGGGGGGGGGGGGGGGGGGGGGGGGGGGGGGGGGGGGGGGGGGGGGGGGGGGGGGGGGGGGGGGGGGGGGGGGGGGGGGGGGGGGGGGGGGGGGGGGGGGGGGGGGGGGGGGGGGGGGGGGGGGGGGGGGGGGGGGGGGGGGGGGGGGGGGGGGGGGGGGGGGGGGGGGGGGGGGGGGGGGGGGGGGGGGGGGGGGGGGGGGGGGGGGGGGGGGGGGGGGGGGGGGGGGGGGGGGGGGGGGGGGGGGGGGGGGGGGGGGGGGGGGGGGGGGGGGGGGGGGGGGGGGGGGGGGGGGGGGGGGGGGGGGGGGGGGGGGGGGGGGGGGGGGGGGGGGGGGGGGGGGGGGGGGGGGGGGGGGGGGGGGGGGGGGGGGGGGGGGGGGGGGGGGGGGGGGGGGGGGGGGGGGGGGGGGGGGGGGGGGGGGGGGGGGGGGGGGGGGGGGGGGGGGGGGGGGGGGGGGGGGGGGGGGGGGGGGGGGGGGGGGGGGGGGGGGGGGGGGGGGGGGGGGGGGGGGGGGGGGGGGGGGGGGGGGGGGGGGGGGGGGGGGGGGGGGGGGGGGGGGGGGGGGGGGGGGGGGGGGGGGGGGGGGGGGGGGGGGGGGGGGGGGGGGGGGGGGGGGGGGGGGGGGGGGGGGGGGGGGGGGGGGGGGGGGGGGGGGGGGGGGGGGGGGGGGGGGGGGGGGGGGGGGGGGGGGGGGGGGGGGGGGGGGGGGGGGGGGGGGGGGGGGGGGGGGGGGGGGGGGGGGGGGGGGGGGGGGGGGGGGGGGGGGGGGGGGGGGGGGGGGGGGGGGGGGGGGGGGGGGGGGGGGGGGGGGGGGGGGGGGGGGGGGGGGGGGGGGGGGGGGGGGGGGGGGGGGGGCGATATGCGTATATGATAATAAGGAAAAGTGGCGCGGAACAGCCGATTTTTGCAACGCTCAAGGCAGGTAGTTTGTTTTTATATTTCTAGCTAGCTGGTCTATCGCACACGGTTCATCCTAATTTCCAAATAAACTTACCCGCCTTTAGCTTGCACAGGTGGTGGTTTTACATCGCACTTGCATCGCACACGGTTAAGCCAGTACCTCCACCCTTTGCTCGCGCTTGCGCGGTCATGGTGATTTTACAGCGCACTTGCATCGCACACGGTTGAGCCAGTACCTCCACCTTTGCTCGCGCTTGTGCAGGCGCGGTGATTCACAGCGCACCTGTATCGCACACGGTTAAGATATTATACCCGTGTCCATTCAGCATCATCAGAGTCTTTGCAGCCAAAAAAACGTTAGAGAGGGTGAGAAGATAGCCACACCAGTATGTGGCCCAAATATGTATGAGTGAAAAGGGTGGTCTGTGATGTTCAAAATTCCAATGCACTACTTTGACCGCGCGGGCCCATGGTTGGGCAAGTCGTCGAAGATCGATGAGAGGTGCCAGAAGTCAAGAACCACCTAGAAGTGGCCAAATATATGTAGGAATATTGGGGATGTTTAAAACTTTAAATACACAATGCATATCTTTGGTGGCACCTGCCTCGCAAACACGAAAGCACCATTGGATATATATATCTATAAAGACATAATGTCATACGTACCTAGCTAGGATGCTTGGCCCACCACCTCCCACTTCATGTCAGCGGGGCGGATGCACGTAACGATTGATACTTTGGTCATACATGCATGTTGCCATGACCTACCATAAGACGGACCAATGAATCTATCGTTTGATCAAACGACAGCCATTGTTGTCGATAAACTGCTTGGGCCAATAGATTGAACCATCATAAAAATCGCACGAGAGGGACCACAAAATCAGCACCTCTTGCATGCGGCCCAAAATGATGTACGTTGGGAAGGGATGATGTGTGTTTTCAATATAGAATAATGTACAATTTAGATGTGGTGCCTACCTCTTGATACAGACAACAACCATGAAGGCAAGGTAGTTAAGGACGAGATACACAGGGTATGATGTAGGTCGAACCCAGCAATCCGAGCATGTGGGAGGGAATCCTGACAATTCATTAGCTCGAGCTTTAGTTGAGCGACATGTGACGGTGTCCAGCCCTAACACGAACTAGGAGGAATCCATTCATGGCCAACACGCACCCCTCATTATCGGTCAAAGGGATGATATATATACACTCGGGGAGCCCACAGATATGCGTGTCGTCCCAAAAAACCGCACAAGGGAGACGTGGTCGATCACAAGACCCCGTATACACTTCATGCGGCCCGAAAATATGAATGGGTACGGTGGTGTGTGATGTGTTTAAATCCCGAATGCGCAACTTTGATGGGCCACCAACTACATTACAAACCAAACACCGTACCCGACTCCAGGCCTGGTTCAATACGTATGATGTCGGTTTTCCAACTTCGAGGCGGCGGCGGGCCCCGGGGGTGTCGGCGTTCTGGGAACGGGGGTCCCCAGACTTGCCTGCCTGCGGCCCACGGTGTGGCTGTGCTAGCAGGCCTGTACGGCCCATCTTCATCGACAAGGCATCCAAGACCCTCACGAGGGGCCAAGCCTCGTGAGGCGGACGACCCAAGACCTCCTCAGGAGCAGCTTCATCAGGCTGCCTCACGAGGAGCGGAGATATCAAGGTAGGGCGAACCTCACGAGTCTCTCGTGACGTGAGCCATGACGATCAAGACCAGGCGGGCGCCAGGCAGGCGCCAGCGCGCGCAGCGTCCTTGTTTCCTCTTTGGTGCTAAGGAGACAGGTGCAGGTGCAGAGTACTGATGCATCAGGCAAAGGTTTCCATATCAGTGCAATAAGACCAAGACCAGCGGGACGGCAGGATGGAGGTCACCATGGAGCCCAAGACGGCGTCACCACCAGAGCCTTTTTGCAGGCGAAGACCACTTTTGTCAGGATAAGCTGTACTAGCTGTCCCCTTTCAAATTGGCCATTGTTGGCTCCCTTCCCGCTCCATATTTGGGAAGAGGACCAGGGCCTATATAAGTAGAACTAGCCACCACAGTGAGAAGGACCCGGACGGATCGAATCCTCACCCACGCAAGCTCGTAGAGCACAAGAACACCTCAACCTCAGGAGGCTGTTCTTCCCCTTGTACTGTTCATCATCAGCCCAAGAGGCAATCCATCCACCACCACCACACTGGAGTAGGGTATTACACCACAACGGTGGCCCGAACCTGTATAAATCTTGTGTCTTTGTGTTGTGAGTTCTTCGAGTTCGTCCGCGAGATCTTAGCGAGCTAGGGCGTAGATCGGTAGGGAGGAAATCTCCGTGCGCACCCTAGTGTTCGAACCTTGAGGGTTTTGCCAGAACCCAAGATCCGACATTTGGCGTGCCAGGTAGGGGTGCGCCGGAGCTTCTTCTCCACCAATCGACCCACCGATGCTCCGCGGCCGCGATGTCCGGCTACCCGAGGGCCGACTCTGACCGCTGGGCAGCCTGGCCGGCCCGGGCGGCGTCACCTGCCCATGAAGACCTCAACCCCGCGCTCCAGGGGGCCCGAGCGCCGCCTAACGCCGCAGGGCGCGGCCGGCGTGGCGGGGCACCGTCCACCCTCACCCCACGGCAAGCCCGAGCCACTGCAAGGGCAGCAAGCCACGCTGCAGCAATGGCACCACACACGCGGCGGGAGCAGGCGAACATGCGGGCCGCGCTCACGGTGGCGCGGGAGTTGCTGCGGTGCCGACTGATGGAGAGCGGCCGGGATGCACTACTGGAACGCGTCGCCGAGCTGCTGGATGTGGCGGCGTCGGGAGCGCCGCCCTTCTGCTATATGCTTCCTGCTCAGGCCAACACGGGATCTCACGGCGGGCCTCGCCGCAACCACGCGCCCTCAGATGTGCCTGGGGGCTTCGTCAACACCAGCACGGCGGCAGTGCCGGGGGCCCCGTCGCCCCCGTGCTGCCTGCGGCAAGCATGGGCACAAGCGTCGCCTCCCATGGTCCCAGTGAAATGTCGCGCTACCATCCTGAGGATGTCGTGCTGGGCCGGGCAACGTGGAGTGTGGGGCACTACGGCGAGGTGTTCGGGGTAACAGCCCCGGAAGCCTATGTGCCCCGCATGATGGACCAGGAGTGCGCGCCCGAGGACGACCCTGGCTCGTTCCTAGGAGAAGATTGGGAAGAAGGGATACTAGAAGTTGAAGCCTTCCAGGAACCGATGGAGAACCGCAACAACCGCGCCTGCAACAACAGCTACAGGGTACCGCTAATCTCTCAGGAGCAAGCTTACACTAACCATGGGCTGCCAGTGAATCAGGTCACAGCCTCGGCCGACGACCCCGGCGCAGCAACACCCCTTCTGCCAGGGGAAGCACGTTGGGGGCTGCATGGAGGGAGCCAGGAGCAAGGCCCCTCCCCACATCGTGCGAAGCCAGGCGACACCCGGAGGTAGGCCCTCTGCCGGGGAGGTGCCGGCGAGCCTTCCCCCGGCAGAGGACCCGTGGTCGCCGAGGACGCCGCTGGCGTCCCTTTTCCCCCCTTTTGCGCCGTCCTGGTTGCTGGTCGGCTCAAAGGTCCCCCCCCCCCCCCCCCCCCCCCCCCCCCCCCCCCCCCCCCCCCCCCCCCCCCCCCCCCCCCCCCCCCCCCCCCCCCCCCCCCCCCCCCCCCCCCCCCCCCCCCCCCCCCCCCCCCCCCCCCCCCCCCCCCCCCCCCCCCCCCCCCCCCCCCCCCCCCCCCCCCCCCCCCCCCCCCCCCCCCCCCCCCCCCCCCCCCCCCCCCCCCCCCCCCCCCCCCCCCCCCCCCCCCCCCCCCCCCCCCCCCCCCCCCCCCCCCCCCCCCCCCCCCCCCCCCCCCCCCCCCCCCCCCCCCCCCCCCCCCCCCCCCCCCCCCCCCCCCCCCCCCCCCCCCCCCCCCCCCCCCCCCCCCCCCCCCTCATTCGAGCGATTTCTTGCTGTCCGGTTCTTGCTTTGTCACAAGGCACACGATCGTCGCCTCCCCCTCGCGGGCCCCTCGCGAGCGGGGCTGGGCGCAGCACACGTAACACGCGCGCCGATACCATTATTGGCACCTGATTCTCGCGAGGCCCACTCGGGTGAGCCTGCGGGCCCTTCAGGAATTCCTCAGGGGCTCAAGACCTTGCGATCCCGTTCGAGGCGCACCAGGACCAAGGTAAGCTGATAGGGCAAACTCGCTGCTAGACTCATGAATTCACAGAGGTACACATTCAGCTCGACACAAAAGAATAAAAGGCGCTGATCTGCTTGCACGAGGGGCTCCCCCTCTCAAAATGCTCTCACAATCTTTAGGGGCCACGCCCGAGTTTTTTGCGTACAGGATAAAATGGCGGGGGAACATGGGATCAGCCAGATATGTCGCTTGCTACATCGCCCTCGGACGCGTCACTCGCGTCGTCATCGTCCACGCCGGCCCCGTCGCTGCCTTCGGCGACGCCTCCATCACCATCATCAACCACATCGCCTTCGTCTGCGACGACCACCACCGCGTCATCGTCAGAAGCGAAGGCTCTGACCAACGCATCTACGTTGTCCTCCACCCACTGCGCCAGGTCGCCCCGGATGGCCTGCGGTACGGGGGCAATGGCGGCATCAAAGTCGAAGTCGGGGAAGGTGTTCCGGAGGTGGCTGAAGACACGGGAGAACGCGCACCCGAGTAGGCCCCGACTTCTCTCTTCCACACACTGGCGAGCCCTATCAGACTGGGCTTCCAAGCGCGTCACCATGTTGGTGAAGAAGATCAGGTGACTGGCGTAGTCATTCGAGTGGGGGTGCGGCTCATTCTCGTCGCAGATGAAGCCCAGGGTGGTGTTAGCCCTGTTCCGGAGGTCCTGAGGCATGGGGGCGTGCTCGCGCTCTAGCGTCCGCCGCTGAAGCACTTCATCCCTGTTTTGCCGCGCGACGGCCTCGGCGTTGTCAACCCATTTCCGAAGCGAAAGCAGCTCGGCACGGGCGGAGGCCAAGTCCGCCTGCGCCGCGACCAGGGCGGCAACCGTGGCCTCCCCATGTCTCTCCGCCTCGTCCAACCTGGGCCTGAGAGCGGCGGTCCTGCCCGCTGCCTCAGTTCCTGCAAGCTTCAGCTTCAGGGTGTACCGACCTTCGAGATCCGCGTGAACCTCGGCCACCCGGCGGTCGACTTCTTCCTGGACCTTGGCCTCGCGGGCCCCGACGGCATCTTCCGCTTGGGCAACTTGGCGCTCCCTCGTCTCCAGTTGCTCGAGCTCGAGGCTGCACTCCACGGCTTCCAGAGCCAGTGCCTCCTCGTGCTTCCGGATCTCCCCTTCCTCGGCAGGCATCCCCCTCAGCGACGCAAGGGCGGCTCTGCGCGCCTCCACCCCCCCCCCCCCCCCCCCCCCCCCCCCCCCCCCCCCCCCCCCCCCCCCCCCCCCCCCCCCCCCCCCCCCCCCCCCCCCCCCCCCCCCCCCCCCCCCCCCCCCCCCCCCCCCCCCCCCCCCCCCCAGGCTCGGGAGCAAGCCTCCCGGGAAATCTTAAGGGACGCCTCGGCCTTCGCATTGTCAAGATCACGCTGGTAGCGGCCAAGGTTGATGGCCACCCTCATCTTACGCCGTTCCTCCACCAGCCGAAGACCTTCAGCCTCAAGACGCGAGTCGACACCCGCGAGTTCTTCACCAAGTCGGCTCATCGCGCCCATCGCCTCCTGGAAGAGCTCATGACGAATGACGCTCCGCCCGCGCTCGAACTCCAACGCACGCCCTACCTCGTCCTCCGCCATGGGGGCTGCAGGCGGGACGTGAAGCGATACACCCCCTCTCGGCAGGGGGCTGGCGCCGCTCCAGGTGCCGGCCCAACCTCACGAGGGGCCCCGGCCGGTCGAGGCCCGCTGCTTGAGGAGGGGCCGAAGACCAAAGCCAACCAGCCGCTGACCATAACCAGAGGAGGAGTCTGGGGAACGCCCGCCAAGCTCCAAGTCAGACCATGAAGGAAGGACAACGGGGCCGCAGGTTCAAGGCCCCATGAAGGCGAGTGCACCCCCTCGGCCGGCCCAGCTCCGGGCGCGGCATCCAGGCTCGAGGTGCTCAAAGCCGACGGGGGTGCCGAGGAAGGCAGGGATTGCTTCTTGGAGGGCTCAACGGCCCCGGCAGAAGGGGTCCTGAAGAGCCAGCGTCAGGAAGGAAAGCGGTAATCAAGAAATCACAAGATGCAGTACTTACTCATCAACGGCGATGTACTTTCGTCGCTTCAATGGCCCGAAGATACTACTGTCGCTCGGAGACCCTTTCCTCTTGCGGAGCTCCTCGAAGTCCACACAAAGCCGACCGAAGCGTTGAACGTGGCAGCCGGTACGGGGTGCGGCCGAAGAAGCGCTCGAGAGGACAACTTCAGGGGTGCCTGGCTGCGGAGAACAGTCGGGCGCCGTCTCACCGCGACCTCCCGAGGCCTTCGGAGTTTTGGCCTCGGGAGTCGCGTGTTGCTTCGTCTCGTCGACCAATTTCCCAGAATCACGGTTTCCTGAGGACGATGCTCCAGGAGCCCCAGGCGGCGTCCGCACATCAGCGCCCGTGCCGCCAGCCTCCGGCGGCGCTCGTCCCCCTGCGCCCGCATTTGGGACGAGCTCGGCGCCGGCGACGAAGAGGGGGACCACGTTGACAGGGTTCTCGCGGGACCCCACTAGGCCGTCCGGGCGCGGTCCCCACTCATGGAAGGAAGGCATGCCCCCAACAAAGTCAGCCTTGTTCTTGCAGCGATACAGCAGACAGCTTTTCTCAGGCATGTCGTCCGGCGAGGGAACACCCGTCAAGACCTCGAGTATCGTTTGCTGCGTCTTAAGAGGGAGCCCGGACTCCTGGAACCTCATATGGTCATGACTGCTGAGCAAGGCCC
>JAAAWM010008435.1:0-14099 GCA_036873465.1 Thinopyrum obtusiflorum
GCCGGCAATACTCAAATGGCTAGTCTCGATAGGCAAGTGACGCAAAATGGGCTTGGGGTTAACAATGCAATGGCAAGGGAATATACAATGGAGGGATACCACGATACCAAGATGATATGGAGGTTACAGTCCGTGGCGATGGTGAGTGGCGGTGATCTTGATGGAGATACCAAGATGATGGAGACTCATCCCTAAGTAGCCGAAACACCTTAGGAAACGGAAAAACCGCGAACTCAAAATCTCAAATGTCAAATGGTGATAGCGGGATGCGGTGGTGGTGGCGGAAGCTCAATGGGATTGCAGAAATGCAATTATGGGATTTGAGACGCAATGCGTATGTGGAGGGTAAGGTGGTGGACTATACACGGTGTCGGAGTTGGAAGCACGGTCCCTAAGTAGCCGAAACACCTTAGGAGACACAACTCACAACAAAAACAAAATTGGGTTAAGTTGGGGTGGCGGAAGTGTATGGTGGGCAAGCCTATGCGGAAGTTATGGTGGTGGTGGTGGTGATTGATGAATAAGCAACCGTCCCTAAGTAGCCTAAACACCTTAGGAGACTCGAATCACAACTCAAGCAACCACTAATGCTATGGGGAACAAAATTGGTTAGGTTGCGGAAGTCGGTGGTGGTGTTGCGGAGGATGTGGTGGAAGCCCTAGGCAAAGATGCCAAAGTTCCAAAAATTTGATGGATTCAAATGGTGCTTAACCTATGTATATGGATGGGGGATGTCAATAGCTACTCAACGAGCTAAAGAACGCAAAAATCGGACTCCAGATGTGAAAGTTATGGTCGAAACGGTGAAACTCGGAACGCTGAAACTGGGAGGGGCGGAAGTACCGCTTGGAAGGGCGGTAGTACCGCTTGTGGAGCTCAGCGGCAGTACCGCTTGGTGGGGCGGTAGTACCGCTCGTGTCAGGAAATGATGCGGAGCATCCTACGATCATCCTCATGTACACTACGACGAGACCTCGACCTCGAGCATACGCCATTGGACACAAGGTGAACTCGTTCCTAAGTCCTTTCCCTTTCCATTCTTCCGAGACATGGTTGCTACCTAATACCAAGACACTACATGTTCTCAGGAATCAAGGACTCAAGGAGAAGGAACAACCAGCATCAAGACATGTGCAGAGTTTCTGCCAGCCCCGGACCTTCCGGCCACAGCTCGGAACCTCCGGCCTCCGGACCTTCAGGCCAGCACGGAACCTCCGACCCTCGCCACTCCAGCACAGCCTGCGTCGCGCCAACTCTCAGCTTACACTGGAACCCACACGAAACTTCCGGAGCCCGGACCTTCCGTCCCTGCCCGGAACTTCCGGCTTGCCTGCGTGCAGAGTCTCTGGGCCGAGGCCCATGTACCTGTTTTTCCCCTCACTTACCCCTTCGTGGCCCTAGACTATATATACTCCTCCACCTCCACCATTTTAGGGTTAGCATTGTGATAGCTCATTTGGGAGATAGAGCTACGCTCATCCATATCGGATCTACTCCTTGAGAGAGACCGCGGCCCCTCTTCGGAGAAGATCCACCTCAGATTCAAGACCTCCTTGCGGAGAAGATCCCCTTGTGGATTCAAGACCTCCTCACGGAGAAGAACCGGTTACCTCTTGTATCGTCCGTTTTTGACTTTGAATCTTGTACCTCTCTTTGTGTTTCGAGGATCTAGCACATGTGTGATCATACTTGTTGGTTTGAGTGTTCTCTTGTGTTCCCCTCGTGATTTTCCCCTCGTTTCCCTCCTCGTGTTCTTCGCGTTCTTCGCGGGATCTGCTCCTTTCGTGAAAGATTGGGCCAATAGGGTTCTACCCTACATCATCTTGGTATCATGAGCCACGTTGATTACGATTTCGGAGCCTCCCTCTTTGTTTTCTAGCCTATTTTTGTTGATTTTGTCCTAAATTCTATAATCCCCACCAAAAATAGCCCCAACTTTTGGGGGGGGGGGGGGGGGGGGGGGGGGGGGGGGGGGGGGGGGGGGGGGGGGGGGGGGGGGGGGGGGGGGGGGGGGGGGGGGGGGGGGGGGGGGGGGGGGGGGGGGGGGGGGGGGGGGGGGGGGGGGGGGGGGGGGGGGGGGGGGGGGGGGGGGGGGGGGGGGGGGGGGGGGGGGGGGGGGGGGGGGGGGGGGGGGGGGGGGGGGGGGGGGGGGGGGGGGGGGGGGGGGGGGGGGGGGGGGGGGGGGGGGGGGGGGGGGGGGGGGGGGGGGGGGGGGGGGGGGGGGGGGGGGGGGGGGGGGGGGGGGGGGGGGGGGGGGGGGGGGGGGGGGGGGGGGGGGGGGGGGGGGGGGGGGGGGGGGGGGGGGGGGGGGGGGGGGGGGGGGGGGGGGGGGGGGGGGGGGGGGGGGGGGGGGGGGGGGGGGGGGGGGGGGGGGGGGGGGGGGGGGGGGGGGGGGGGGGGGGGGGGGGGGGGGGGGGGGGGGGGGGGGGGGGGGGGGGGGGGGGGGGGGGGGGGGGGGGGGGGGGGGGGGGGGGGGGGGGGGGGGGGGGGGGGGGGGGGGGGGGGGGGGGGGGGGGGGGGGGGGGGGGGGGGGGGGGGGGGGGGGGGGGGGGGGGGGGGGGGGGGGGGGGGGGGGGGGGGGGGGGGGGGGGGGGGGGGGGGGGGGGGGGGGGGGGGGGGGGGGGGGGGGGGGGGGGGGGGGGGGGGGGGGGGGGGGGGGGGGGGGGGGGGGGGGGGGGGGGGGGGGGGGGGGGGGGGGGGGGGGGGGGGGGGGGGGGGGGGGGGGGGGGGGGGGGGGGGGGGGGGGGGGGGGGGGGGGGGGGGGGGGGGGGGGGGGGGGGGGGGGGGGGGGGGGGGGGGGGGGGGGGGGGGGGGGGGGGGGGGGGGGGGGGGGGGGGGGGGGGGGGGGGGGGGGGGGGGGGGGGGGGGGGGGGGGGGGGGGGGGGGGGGGGGGGGGGGGGGGGGGGGGGGGGGGGGGGGGGGGGGGGGGGGGGGGGGGGGGGGGGGGGGGGGGGGGGGGGGGGGGGGGGGGGGGGGGGGGGGGGGGGGGGGGGGGGGGGGGGGGGGGGGGGGGGGGGGGGGGGGGGGGGGGGGGGGGGGGGGGGGGGGGGGGGGGGGGGGGGGGGGGGGGGGGGTCTTCGTGCAACGACTACACGCATCTCTTTCACTTGGCTCTCACACGGCTATGGGCTATATACCGCTTGTTGCTTCATGCTCATTTTACCGTGTTCACTTTGCACGCTATGCTTGCTCCTATGCCTTTGCCATGCAATTGTGACCCTTGCTTGCATCTACCCATGATTCAGCATTATGCTTCTCCTATGTGTATTTGCATGCTTGGTGGAGATCCTTGTTGCTATTGCCATGTTTATCATGTACCTCGTGCTATTGATGCTTGTTGTGTTGGGAGAGTCATGATGTCCCGTTGCTATTTACATATGGCCTCTCACCAATACATTGATGATATTTTGCTCATATCTTGCCTTCATGCTTGTGATATGTCTTGTGCATTATTCATGACAACCATTTGCACACATGACATACTTGACATGATTCCTTCTAGTATGTTGCATCTTCGCACTACTAGCTTGCTTGCCTTGATTCATATGATTGCTTTCTTTGTCGCATCACCCATGTTCCATTCTTACTTGCTTTCTTGGGTTGCCCCCCCCCCCCCCCCCCCCCCCCCCCCCCCCCCCCCCCCCCCCCCCCCCCCCCCCCCCCCCCCCCCCCCCCCCCCCCCCCCCCCCCCCCCCCCCCCCCCCCCCCCCCCCCCCCCCCCCCCCCCCCCCCCCCCCCCCCCCCCCCCCCCCCCCCCCCCCCCCCCCCCCCCCCCCCCCCCCCCCCCCCCCCCCCCCCCCCCCCCCCCCCCCCCCCCCCCCCCCCCCCCCCCCCCCCCCCCCCCCCCCCCCCCCCCCCCCCCCCCCCCCCCCCCCCCCCCCCCCCCCCCCCCCCCCCCCCCCCCCCCCCCCCCCCCCCCCCCCCCCCCCCCCCCCCCCCCCCCCCCCCCCCCCCCCCCCCCCCCCCCCCCCCCCCCCCCCCCCCCCCCCGCCGGCAATACTCAAATGGCTAGTCTCGATAGGCAAGTGACGCAAAATGGGCTTGGGGTTAACAATGCAATGGCAAGGGAATATACAATGGAGGGATACCACGATACCAAGATGATATGGAGGTTACAGTCCGTGGCGATGGTGAGTGGCGGTGATCTTGATGGAGATACCAAGATGATGGAGACTCATCCCTAAGTAGCCGAAACACCTTAGGAAACGGAAAAACCGCGAACTCAAAATCTCAAATGTCAAATGGTGATAGCGGGATGCGGTGGTGGTGGCGGAAGCTCAATGGGATTGCAGAAATGCAATTATGGGATTTGAGACGCAATGCGTATGTGGAGGGTAAGGTGGTGGACTATACACGGTGTCGGAGTTGGAAGCACGGTCCCTAAGTAGCCGAAACACCTTAGGAGACACAACTCACAACAAAAACAAAATTGGGTTAAGTTGGGGTGGCGGAAGTGTATGGTGGGCAAGCCTATGCGGAAGTTATGGTGGTGGTGGTGGTGATTGATGAATAAGCAACCGTCCCTAAGTAGCCTAAACACCTTAGGAGACTCGAATCACAACTCAAGCAACCACTAATGCTATGGGGAACAAAATTGGTTAGGTTGCGGAAGTCGGTGGTGGTGTTGCGGAGGATGTGGTGGAAGCCCTAGGCAAAGATGCCAAAGTTCCAAAAATTTGATGGATTCAAATGGTGCTTAACCTATGTATATGGATGGGGGATGTCAATAGCTACTCAACGAGCTAAAGAACGCAAAAATCGGACTCCAGATGTGAAAGTTATGGTCGAAACGGTGAAACTCGGAACGCTGAAACTGGGAGGGGCGGAAGTACCGCTTGGAAGGGCGGTAGTACCGCTTGTGGAGCTCAGCGGCAGTACCGCTTGGTGGGGCGGTAGTACCGCTCGTGTCAGGAAATGATGCGGAGCATCCTACGATCATCCTCATGTACACTACGACGAGACCTCGACCTCGAGCATACGCCATTGGACACAAGGTGAACTCGTTCCTAAGTCCTTTCCCTTTCCATTCTTCCGAGACATGGTTGCTACCTAATACCAAGACACTACATGTTCTCAGGAATCAAGGACTCAAGGAGAAGGAACAACCAGCATCAAGACATGTGCAGAGTTTCTGCCAGCCCCGGACCTTCCGGCCACAGCTCGGAACCTCCGGCCTCCGGACCTTCAGGCCAGCACGGAACCTCCGACCCTCGCCACTCCAGCACAGCCTGCGTCGCGCCAACTCTCAGCTTACACTGGAACCCACACGAAACTTCCGGAGCCCGGACCTTCCGTCCCTGCCCGGAACTTCCGGCTTGCCTGCGTGCAGAGTCTCTGGGCCGAGGCCCATGTACCTGTTTTTCCCCTCACTTACCCCTTCGTGGCCCTAGACTATATATACTCCTCCACCTCCACCATTTTAGGGTTAGCATTGTGATAGCTCATTTGGGAGATAGAGCTACGCTCATCCATATCGGATCTACTCCTTGAGAGAGACCGCGGCCCCTCTTCGGAGAAGATCCACCTCAGATTCAAGACCTCCTTGCGGAGAAGATCCCCTTGTGGATTCAAGACCTCCTCACGGAGAAGAACCGGTTACCTCTTGTATCGTCCGTTTTTGACTTTGAATCTTGTACCTCTCTTTGTGTTTCGAGGATCTAGCACATGTGTGATCATACTTGTTGGTTTGAGTGTTCTCTTGTGTTCCCCTCGTGATTTTCCCCTCGTTTCCCTCCTCGTGTTCTTCGCGTTCTTCGCGGGATCTGCTCCTTTCGTGAAAGATTGGGCCAATAGGGTTCTACCCTACATCATCTTGGTATCATGAGCCACGTTGATTACGATTTCGGAGCCTCCCTCTTTGTTTTCTAGCCTATTTTTGTTGATTTTGTCCTAAATTCTATAATCCCCACCAAAAATAGCCCCAACTTTTCCCCCCCCCCCCCCCCCCCCCCCCCCCCCCCCCCCCCCCCCCCCCCCCCCCCCCCCCCCCCCCCCCCCCCCCCCCCCCCCCCCCCCCCCCCCCCCCCCCCCCCCCCCCCCCCCCCCCCCCCCCCCCCCCCCCCCCCCCCCCCCCCCCCCCCCCCCCCCCCCCCCCCCCCCCCCCCCCCCCCCCCCCCCCCCCCCCCCCCCCCCCCCCCCCCCCCCCCCCCCCCCCCCCCCCCCCCCCCCCCCCCCCCCCCCCCCCCCCCCCCCCCCCCCCCCCCCCCCCCCCCCCCCCCCCCCCCCCCCCCCCCCCCCCCCCCCCCCCCCCCCCCCCCCCCCCCCCCCCCCCCCCCCCCCCCCCCCCCCCCCCCCCCCCCCCCCCCCCCCCCCCCCCCCCCCCCCCCCCCCCCCCCCCCCCCCCCCCCCCCCCCCCCCCCCCCCCCCCCCCCCCCCCCCATGATACCAAGATGATGTAGGGTGGAACCATAGTGGCCCAATCTTTCACGAAAGGAGCGGATCCCGCGATGAACACGAAGAACATGAGGATGGAAACGAGGGGGAAAACACGAGAGGAACACGAGAAACCAACAAATATGATCACACATGCGCTAGATCCATGAACACAAAGGAAGATACAAGATCCGAAGTCAACAACGGACGATACAAGAGGTAACCAGTCTTCTCCGTGAGGAGGTCTTGAGTTCTTCTCCAAAAGGAGGTCTTGAATCTAAAGGGATCTTCTCCGTAGAGGCCGCAGTCTCTCTCGTGGAGTAGATCCGATGTGGAATGAGCGTAGCTCTATCTCTAAATATGAGCTAAATGAACGCTAACCCTAAAATGGTCGAGGTGGAGGAGTATATATAGTCTAGGGCCATGAAGGGGTAAGTGAGGGGCAAAACAGGTACATGGGCCTCGGCCCAGACACTCTGCACGCCGGCAGGCCGGAAGTTCCGGGCAGGGACGGAAGGTCCGGGCTCCGGAAGTTCCATGTGGGCCCCCCCCCCCCCCCCCCCCCCCCCCCCCCCCCCCCCCCCCCCCCCCCCCCCCCCCCCCCCCCCCCCCCCCCCCCCCCCCCCCCCCCCCCCCCCCCCCCCCCCCCCCCCCCCCCCCCCCCCCCCCCCCCCCCCCCCCCCCCCCCCCCCCCCCCCCCCCCCCCCCCCCCCCCCCCCCCCCCCCCCCCCCCCCCCCCCCCCCCCCCCCCCCCCCCCCCCCCCCCCCCCCCCCCCCCCCCCCCCCCCCCCCCCCATGGTCTCCTCGGGTGTACCTGAGTATGCACAAGGTCCGCGCTTGAAGTACTATCCATGTCTTACATGCGGAAAGGGAAGATTCGGAAAGGAGCGAGTTCACCTTAGGTCCAATGGTGTATGCTCGAGTGTACATGGGGATGATCGTAGGATGCTCCGCATCACCTTGGAATCCAGGCGACACAGCCGGAGAGGGCTTCTCCTGGGTGGATAAAAGGAATGAAGAAGTGGAGGAAGAGGGCTATGTTGGGGACCACTCTGGCAAAGTTTTCACAGAGGTGGGCGAAGACAGACGTACATGCCACAGCATTCGGCGCAAAATCCAAAAGGTGGAAGCCAAATGTGTACATGATGTCGACAAAGAAATCGGAAAATGGAGGGCAGAGCTCGCAGTAGAGATAATCAACAAAGAAGGGGAATTTATCTTGTGCGGGCATGGCGCGGGAAGCAGGGATGATGCGGGTGGCGGTGTGCCCCTTCGTCGCTCTTCCCCACATGCACAGGTACCGATCCTTCAGTGAGCGAGCGTCGAGCATCGGGGTGAAGACGACGTTCCTCTTCTGCATCTTCACCAATTCACTCTCCGGCACATCTTCGCCCTTGCCCGCCTTGGGCGCTTCCTTGCCCTTGCTCGCTTTGGGCGCCATAGCAGCCAGTTGAGAGCGGGAGGCCGAGGGCAGCGGAAGCATGGGGGCGGCGAACGGATGAGGAAGCTCTGGCCTGGGCTCGAGGAAGGAGACGACAGCGGTTCCTAGATTGGAATGGGCGAGAGGTAAATGAGCGGCGCCTCTGCGGATTCCTCTTTTTATGGGGAAGGCGTGAGGCTACCTCTTTACTGTTTGATGTGAAAGCACTTGCGCGGACGTGCCGCTGCTGCGGCCGTTCCACGCACGTATCCCACGTCGCGCACTCAATGCAGATCATCGGGAAGCGCAGCAGATGAGATAATTATAGCGGTTAATCCCTGCCACGCGTGGACATGCACTGTTTGGGCCTAGCCGAACAACGCCTCGCACCCGTGTGTGGCCCAGGCCTGGGGGCTCCTGTCGGTGTACTAAAGTTTGAGCCCTTTTGTACCCCTTACTTGTGCACGGGCAGTTGCAGCCGTACCCACAATAAAGCCTGAGAGGGACAACCAGAATCACGTACGGGACGACCAAGACGACGTTCAAGCCAATAAACAAAGAACAGACGACAAGCTGAGCCCCCGGCAAGATCCTTGCCGGGATGGTTTGCGAAGCCCCAGCAAGGCCACCACCCTTGAGTTTGAGAGCTCTGACACCATCGACAAAGTCAAGACCAAGGTCCAGGGGCGTCTGCGTGGTGGCATGCAAATCATTGTGAACCCCCCCCCCCCCCCCCCCCCCCCCCCCCCCCCCCCCCCCCCCCCCCCCCCCCCCCCCCCCCCCCCCCCCCCCCCCCCCCCCCCCCCCCCCCCCCCCCCCCCCCCCCCCCCCCCCCCCCCCCCCCCCCCCCCCCCCCCCCCCCCCCCCCCCCCCCCCCCCCCCCCCCCCCCCCCCCCCCCCCCCCCCCCCCCCCCCCCCCCCCCCCCCCCCCCCCCCCCCCCCCCCCCCCCCCCCCCCCCCCCCCCCCCCCCCCCCCCCCCCCCCCCCCCCCCCCCCCCCCCCCCCCCCCCCCCCCCCCCCCCCCCCCCCCCCCCCCCCCCCCCCCCCCCCCCCCCCCCCCCCCCCCCCCCCCCCCCCCCCCCCCCCCCCCCCCCCCCCCCCCCCCCCCCCCCCCCCCCCCCCCCCCCCCCCCCCCCCCCCCCCCCCCCCCCCCCCCCCCCCCCCCCCCCCCCCCCCCCCCCCCCCCCCCCCCCCCCCCCCCCCCCCCCCCCCCCCCCCCCCCCCCCCCCCCCCCCCCCCCCCCCCCCCCCCCCCCCCCCCCCCCCCCCCCCCCCCCCCCCCCCCCCCCCCCCCCCCCCCCCCCCCCCCCCCCCCCCCCCCCCCCCCCCCCCCCCCCCCCCCCCCCCCCCCCCCCCCCCCCCCCCCCCCCCCCCCCCCCCCCCCCCCCCCCCCCCCCCCCCCCCCCCCCCCCCCCCCCCCCCCCCCCCCCCCCCCCCCCCCCCCCCCCCCCCCCCCCCCCCCCCCCCCCCCCCCCCCCCCCCCCCCCCCCCCCCCCCCCCCCCCCCCCCCCCCCCCCCCCCCCCCCCCCCCCCCCCCCCCCCCCCCCCCCCCCCCCCCCCCCCCCCCCCCCCCCCCCCCCCCCCCCCCCCCCCCCCCCCCCCCCCCCCCCCCCCCCCCCCCCCCCCCCCCCCCCCCCCCCCCCCCCCCCCCCCCCCCCCCCCCCCCCCCCCCCCCCCCCCCCCCCCCCCCCCCCCCCCCCCCCCCCCCCCCCCCCCCCCCCCCCCCCCCCCCCCCCCCCCCCCCCCCCCCCCCCCCCCCCCCCCCCCCCCCAAAAGCACTACAAATGAGCTCTGAAAAGGTTGAAACTTGGCATGGTATCATAAGTTCAGCATTGTGGGCCTGTCGGGCCAGTGCCATCCAGTATGAGGTGGTGCTCGTCCCGGCTCGTCGCACAACGACCCGGAGTGCAACGGGCGATGGGCCTAGACCCCGGAGTGCTTAGGATGTAGACCGGCGGGACCTCTCTACTGAGCCTAGGTAGGGCTACGACGGGTTGATTTTCCGAGGCCGGGCATTGACCCAGAAAAGGGTGTCCGACCAGAGTAATCAAGCGTGTTGGGTAATGTGGTGCACCCCTGCAGGGAAGAAATATATTCGAATACCGTGTCCACGGTAATGGACGTTCAGACTTGTATCCTGATCTATTACAACTAGAACTGGTTACTTGAGACATGTGATGGATATGTGGCTCCGGGATTGCTTTCTCGCAGGGAGTCGAGGAAGGATCTCTGGGCGTTGATGTTACAACATGCTTGTTAATTATAAACTGCTATCTTTACTCTTCTACATGCTGCAAGATGCTTGGAGCTGCTTGAAGATGGTAGTCTTCGATAGGCTAGGCCTTCCCCTCTATTATGGCATTCTGCAATTCAGTCCACAGATACATCCCTTCCTTTGATACCAATGCATGCTTAGTATAGATCTGATGCTTGTGAGTACTTTGGATGAGTACTCACGGTTGCTTTGTGTCGGTGTCAAAACCGGCGGATCTCGGGTAGGGGGTCCCGAATTGTGCGTCTAGGGTCGATGGTAACAGGAGACGGGGGACACAATGTTTACCCAGGTTCGGGCCCTCTCTATGGAGGTAATACCCTACTTCCTGCTTGATTGATCTTGATGAATATGAGTATTACAAGAGTTGATCTACCATGAGATCGTAATGGCTAAAACCCTAGAAGTCTAGCCTGTATGACTGTATCCGTTACCGAACTAAGCCCTCTGGTTTATATAGACACCGGAGGGGACTAGGGTTGTACAAAGTCGGTTACAAAGAAAGGAATCTTCATATGCGGTCACCAAGCTTGCCTTCCATGCTAAGGACAGTCCTATCTGGACACGGGAGAGAGTCTTCGGTCTTGTATCTTTGAAGCCCATCAGTCCGGCCCATGTCCAATAGGCCGGACGCCCGAGGACCCCTTAGTCCAGGACTCCCTCAGTAGCCCCTGAACCAGGCTTCAATGACGAGGTGTTCGGCGCGCAGATTGTCTTCGGCATTGCAAGGCGGGTTCTCCTTTCCGAATACTCCAACATAGTCTTCGGACGCAATGAACATGTCCGGATCTGCAACACAAGTACCACACACACAGCCGTAGAGAGTATAATATTTCACGAGTCCCATCCGCTGACAACTTTTCGCAAGATGACATCACGCCTGCCCGGTCATTATTTCGAACTGTTTCCATCTGCCGTTCCACGTTTCGAGATGCGGTTTTCATTGGCACGTTTTGTCAAAGGTTAGATTGTGTCCCCTTATTGCGGGATTCTCATCAATACGGGCGTGGGTAATCCAACCGTGCCGTTTACACAACCCTTGGGAATAGGCAAGTTTTAAGGCGAGTGGGGAGGCGTTCAATATTTACTGCCTTTATAAGGGGATAAGGATTCCCCTTCTTCACCCACGCCTTCCTTCTTCCTCTGCCCCTCCATTCTCGAGCTCCAGCGCCCAAGCTCTCGTCTTCTCCAATCCCCCCCCCCCCCCCCCCCCCCCCCCCCCCCCCCCCCCCCCCCCCCCCCCCCCCCCCCCCCCCCCCCCCCCCCCCCCCCCCCCCCCCCCCCCCCCCCCCCCCCCCCCCCCCCCCCCCCCCCCCCCCCCCCCCCCCCCCCCCCCCCCCCCCCCCCCCCCCCCCCCCCCCCCCCCCCCCCCCCCCCCCCCCCCCCCCCCCCCCCCCCCCCCCCCCCCCCCCCCCCCCCCCCCCCCCCCCCCCCCCCCCCCCCCCCCCCCCCCCCCCCCCCCCCCCCCCCCCCCCCCCCCCCCCCCCCCCCCCCCCCCCCCCCCCCCCCCCCCCCCCCCCCCCCCCCCCCCCCCCCCCCCCCCCCCCCCCCCCCCCCCCCCCCCCCCCCCCCCCCCCCCCCCCCCCCCCCCCCCCCCCCCCCCCCCCCCCCCCCCCCCCCCCCCCCCCCCCCCCCCCCCCCCCCCCCCCCCCCCCCCCCCCCCCCCCCCCCCCCCCCCCCCCCCCCCCCCCCCCCCCCCCCCCCCCCCCCCCCCCCCCCCCCCCCCCCCCCCCCCCCCCCCCCCCCCCCCCCCCCCCCCCCCCCCCCCCCCCCCCCCCCCCCCCCCCCCCCCCCCCCCCCCCCCCCCCCCCCCCCCCCCCCCCCCCCCCCCCCCCCCCCCCCCCCCCCCCCCCCCCCCCCCCCCCCCCCCCCCCCCCCCCCCCCCCCCCCCCCCCCCCCCCCCCCCCCCCCCCCCCCCCCCCCCCCCCCCCCCCCCCCCCCCCCCCCCCCCCCCCCCCCCCCCCCCCCCCCCCCCCCCCCCCCCCCCCCCCCCCCCCCCCCCCCCCCCCCCCCCCCCCCCCCCCCCCCCCCCCCCCCCCCCCCCCCCCCCCCCCCCCCCCCCCCCCCCCCCCCCCCCCCCCCCCCCCCCCCCCCCCCCCCCCCCCCCCCCCCCCCCCCCCCCCCCCCCCCCCCCCCCCCCCCCCCCCCCCCCCCCCCCCCCCCCCCCCCCCCCCCCCCCCCCCCCCCCCCCCCCCCCCCCCCCCCCCCCCCCCCCCCCCCCCCCCCCCCCCCCCCCCCCCCCCCCCCCCCCCCCCCCCCCCCCCCCCCCCCCCCCCCCCCCCCCCCCCCCCCCCCCCCCCCCCCCCCCCCCCCCCCCCCCCCCCCCCCCCCCCCCCCCCCCCCCCCCCCCCCCCCCCCCCCCCCCCCCCCCCCCCCCCCCCCCCCCCCCCCCCCCCCCCCCCCCCCCCCCCCCCCCCCCCCCCCCCCCCCCCCCCCCCCCCCCCCCCCCCCCCCCCCCCCCCCCCCCCCCCCCCCCCCCCCCCCCCCCCCCCCCCCCCCCCCCCCCCCCCCCCCCCCCCCCCCCCCCCCCCCCCCCCCCCCCCCCCCCCCCCCCCCCCCCCCCCCCCCCCCCCCCCCCCCCCCCCCCCCCCCCCCCCCCCCCCCCCCCCCCCCCCCCCCCCCCCCCCCCCCCCCCCCCCCCCCCCCCCCCCCCCCCCCCCCCCCCCCCCCCCCCCCCCCCCCCCCCCCCCCCCCCCCCCCCCCCCCCCCCCCCCCCCCCCCCCCCCCCCCCCCCCCCCCCCCCCCCCCCCCCCCCCCCCCCCCCCCCCCCCCCCCCCCCCCCCCCCCCCCCCCCCCCCCCCCCCCCCCCCCCCCCCCCCCCCCCCCCCCCCCCCCCCCCCCCCCCCCCCCCCCCCCCCCCCCCCCCCCCCCCCCCCCCCCCCCCCCCCCCCCCCCCCCCCCCCCCCCCCCCCCCCCCCCCCCCCCCCCCCCCCCCCCCCCCCCCCCCCCCCCCCCCCCCCCCCCCCCCCCCCCCCCCCCCCCCCCCCCCCCCCCCCCCCCCCCCCCCCCCCCCCCCCCCCCCCCCCCCCCCCCCCCCCCCCCCCCCCCCCCCCCCCCCCCCCCCCCCGCATAGAGCCCCACTTCAGACTGTGGCTCAAAATCTTCAACGTGAAGCCGAAGGTGGTGGGTGGCCAACACACGGAGTGCGGGGGAGCCATGGTGAGCAAGATGCCCGACGTCACATGGACCGAAGGCACGTTCGTGGAGACTGTCAAGGAGTGGCAGAAGCTGTGGTTTTATATCACAGAGCCACGCGGTGCCACTTGGGCCGCCGCCCCCGAATTTAAGTCCGGGGCTCCAATGCGGCTGACCTCCTAGATGGAGAAAGGCCCAAATTGGTCTTCGTCGGATGAGCTGATGGCGCTGCAAACGTGCATCCAAAGCATGGTGAATAAGAACATCAAGCTCGTCGACGTGATCCAGGTTATGCTAGTTCGCCAGATCCTCCCCTGCCAAAGCCGAACTTCCCCTCTATGGGAATTCGATCCGGAGAAGCACCAAACCTTGGTGAGGCTCTTCGGCACCACTCACGAAGACGCCTGGAAGCTGCTCTTCAAAGGCAATGAGAAGCCGCCGGCCATAGACTCGGATCGTGGGCACAATCTTGCCCACTCTGCCAGCACGGTAAATCCTTCACATCTCAAGGCGTACCCTCTACCTATTTGTCCAAGGAGGGTAACTGAACTTTGCTAATTTATCATTTCAGGAATGGACGGAGAAGGCGGAGCGAATTCACTGTTCGGCTCCGCTGCCCGAAGAACCAGTCATCCCGCTCCTGGCGAAGATGCTAGTCCCGGCGCCCTATCAGCCGCCGGAGAAGAAGGCCAAGGGGGGCCAGGGTGGCCCCCGCCGCAAGGGCACTTCGGACGTGATGTCCGAAGACAAGACTCACTCCTCTGCCGCCAATGAGGAGGAGGAGGAAAGCAACCCTCCCCCTGATGGGGGGAGGAAGAAGAGGGCGGCCTCCACAAATCTGGAGGCGGAGGCGCCCAAGAAGGGGAAAGGCTCCGTCACGGATAAAACCGCGTGGGACGTC
>JAAAWM010008436.1:0-14103 GCA_036873465.1 Thinopyrum obtusiflorum
CTACTCCGAAAGATATAAGTGAAGATCAATGAGTAGTCGAATAATTGTGCAACTATGTGAAGACTCTCCCATTCAATAATTTCAGACCTTGATACTTTATTCAAACAACAAGCAAAACTAAATAAAATGACATCTAAGAATAGCATACATCATGTGAAGAAGCAAAAACTTAGGATCAACCAAAACTAACCGATAGTTGTTGAAGAAGAAAGGTGGGATGTCAACCGGGGCATCCCCAAGCTTAGACGCTTGAGACTTCTTGAAATATTATCTTGGGGTGCCTTGGGCATCCCCAATCTTGAGCTTTTGTGTCCCCTTAATTTCTCTCATATCACGGTCTCCCTAAATCTCAAAAGCTTCGTCCACACAAAACTCAATAAGGACTCGTGAGATAAGTTAGTATAAACCATTGCAAAAACCTTATCATACTCTACTGTAGCAAATCACTAAAATCATTATTCAACATTGCATACTAAATGCCTCTGCATATTTAATAGTCCTATCCTCAAATAGAATCATTAAAGAAGCAACCATATGCAAACAATGCAAACATAACAGCAATCTGCCTAAACAGGATAGTCTGTAAAGAATGCTGCAACATCCATACTTCCTTAGCTCCAAAAATTATGAAATAAAATCCCCACTGTATTAAATGGGGGGGGGGGGGGGGGGGGGGGGGGGGGGGGGGGGGGGGGGGGGGGGGGGGGGGGGGGGGGGGGGGGGGGGGGGGGGGGGGGGGGGGGGGGGGGGGGGGGGGGGGGGGGGGGGGGGGGGGGGGGGGGGGGGGGGGGGGGGGGGGGGGGGGGGGGGGGGGGGGGGGGGGGGGGGGGGGGGGGGGGGGGGGGGGGGGGGGGGGGGGGGGGGGGGGGGGGGGGGGGGGGGGGGGGGGGGGGGGGGGGGGGGGGGGGGGGGGGGGGGGGGGGGGGGGGGGGGGGGGGGGGGGGGGGGGGGGGGGGGGGGGGGGGGGGGGGGGGGGGGGGGGGGGGGGGGGGGGGGGGGGGGGGGGGGGGGGGGGGGGGGGGGGGGGGGGGGGGGGGGGGGGGGGGGGGGGGGGGGGGGGGGGGGGGGGGGGGGGGGGGGGGGGGGGGGGGGGGGGGGGGGGGGGGGGGGGGGGGGGGGGGGGGGGGGGGGGGGGGGGGGGGGGGGGGGGGGGGGGGGGGGGGGGGGGGGGGGGGGGGGGGGGGGGGGGGGGGGGGGGGGGGGGGGGGGGGGGGGGGGGGGGGGGGGGGGGGGGGGGGGGGGGGGGGGGGGGGGGGGGGGGGGGGGGGGGGGGGGGGGGGGGGGGGGGGGGGGGGGGGGGGGGGGGGGGGGGGGGGGGGGGGGGGGGGGGGGGGGGGGGGGGGGGGGGGGGGGGGGGGGGGGGGGGGGGGGGGGGGGGGGGGGGGGGGGGGGGGGGGGGGGGGGGGGGGGGGGGGGGGGGGGGGGGGGGGGGGGGGGGGGGGGGGGGGGGGGGGGGGGGGGGGGGGGGGGGGGGGGGGGGGGGGGGGGGGGGGGGGGGGGGGGGGGGGGGGGGGGGGGGGGGGGGGGGGGGGGGGGGGGGGGGGGGGGGGGGGGGGGGGGGGGGGGGGGGGGGGGGGGGGGGGGGGGGGGGGGGGGGGGGGGGGGGGGGGGGGGGGGGGGGGGGGGGGGGGGGGGGGGGGGGGGGGGGGGGGGGGGGGGGGGGGGGGGGGGGGGGGGGGGGGGGGGGGGGGGGGGGGGGGGGGGGGGGGGGGGGGGGGGGGGGGGGGGGGGGGGGGGGGGGGGGGGGGGGGGGGGGGGGGGGGGGGGGGGGGGGGGGGGGGGGGGGGGGGGGGGGGGGGGGGGGGGGGGGGGGGGGGGGGGGGGGGGGGGGGGGGGGGGGGGGGGGGGGGGGGGGGGGGGGGGGGGGGGGGGGGGGGGGGGGGGGGGGGGGGGGGGGGGGGGGGGGGGGGGGGGGGGGGGGGGGGGGGGGGGGGGGGGGGGGGGGGGGGGGGGGGGGGGGGGGGGGGGGGGGGGGGGGGGGGGGGGGGGGGGGGGGGGGGGGGGGGGGGGGGGGGGGGGGGGGGGGGGGGGGGGGGGGGGGGGGGGGGGGGGGGGGGGGGGGGGGGGGGGGGGGGGGGGGGGGGGGGGGGGGGGGGGGGGGGGGGGGGGGGGGGGGGGGGGGGGGGGGGGGGGGGGGGGGGGGGGGGGGGGGGGGGGGGGGGGGGGGGGGGGGGGGGGGGGGGGGGGGGGGGGGGGGGGGGGGGGGGGGGGGGGGGGGGGGGGGGGGGGGGGGGGGGGGGGGGGGGGGGGGGGGGGGGGGGGGGGGGGGGGGGGGGGGGGGGGGGGGGGGGGGGGGGGGGGGGGGGGGGGGGGGGGGGGGGGGGGGGGGGGGGGGGGGGGGGGGGGGGGGGGGGGGGGGGGGGGGGGGGGGGGGGGGGGGGGGGGGGGGGGGGGGGGGGGGGGGGGGGGGGGGGGGGGGGGGGGGGGGGGGGGGGGGGGGGGGGGGGGGGGGGGGGGGGGGGGGGGGGGGGGGGGGGGGGGGGGGGGGGGGGGGGGGGGGGGGGGGGGGGGGGGGGGGGGGGGGGGGGGGGGGGGGGGGGGGGGGGGGGGGGGGGGGGGGGGGGGGGGGGGGGGGGGGGGGGGGGGGGGGGGGGGGGGGGGGGGGGGGGGGGGGGGGGGGGGGGGGGGGGGGGGGGGGGGGGGGGGGGGGGGGGGGGGGGGGGGGGGGGGGGGGGGGGGGGGGGGGGGGGGGGGGGGGGGGGGGGGGGGGGGGGGGGGGGGGGGGGGGGGGGGGGGGGGGGGGGGGGGGGGGGGGGGGGGGGGGGGGGGGGGGGGGGGGGGGGGGGGGGGGGGGGGGGGGGGGGGGGGGGGGGGGGGGGGGGGGGGGGGGGGGGGGGGGGGGGGGGGGGGGGGGGGGGGGGGGGGGGGGGGGGGGGGGGGGGGGGGGGGGGGGGGGGGGGGGGGGGGGGGGGGGGGGGGGGGGGGGGGGGGGGGGGGGGGGGGGGGGGGGGGGGGGGGGGGGGGGGGGGGGGGGGGGGGGGGGGGGGGGGGGGGGGGGGGGGGGGGGGGGGGGGGGGGGGGGGGGGGGGGGGGGGGGGGGGGGGGGGGGGGGGGGGGGGGGGGGGGGGGGGGGGGGGGGGGGGGGGGGGGGGGGGGGGGGGGGGGGGGGGGGGGGGGGGGGGGGGGGGGGGGGGGGGGGGGGGGGGGGGGGGGGGGGGGGGGGGGGGGGGGGGGGGGGGGGGGGGGGGGGGGGGGGGGGGGGGGGGGGGGGGGGGGGGGGGGGGGGGGGGGGGGGGGGGGGGGGGGGGGGGGGGGGGGGGGGGGGGGGGGGGGGGGGGGGGGGGGGGGGGGGGGGGGGGGGGGGGGGGGGGGGGGGGGGGGGGGGGGGGGGGGGGGGGGGGGGGGGGGGGGGGGGGGGGGGGGGGGGGGGGGGGGGGGGGGGGGGGGGGGGGGGGGGGGGGGGGGGGGGGGGGGGGGGGGGGGGGGGGGGGGGGGGGGGGGGGGGGGGGGGGGGGGGGGGGGGGGGGGGGGGGGGGGGGGGGGGGGGGGGGGGGGGGGGGGGGGGGGGGGGGGGGGGGGGGGGGGGGGGGGGGGGGGGGGGGGGGGGGGGGGGGGGGGGGGGGGGGGGGGGGGGGGGGGGGGGGGGGGGGGGGGGGGGGGGGGGGGGGGGGGGGGGGGGGGGGGGGGGGGGGGGGGGGGGGGGGGGGGGGGGGGGGGGGGGGGGGGGGGGGGGGGGGGGGGGGGGGGGGGGGGGGGGGGGGGGGGGGGGGGGGGGGGGGGGGGGGGGGGGGGGGGGGGGGGGGGGGGGGGGGGGGGGGGGGGGGGGGGGGGGGGGGGGGGGGGGGGGGGGGGGGGGGGGGGGGGGGGGGGGGGGGGGGGGGGGGGGGGGGGGGGGGGGGGGGGGGGGGGGGGGGGGGGGGGGGGGGGGGGGGGGGGGGGGGGGGGGGGGGGGGGGGGGGGGGGGGGGGGGGGGGGGGGGGGGGGGGGGGGGGGGGGGGGGGGGGGGGGGGGGGGGGGGGGGGGGGGGGGGGGGGGGGGGGGGGGGGGGGGGGGGGGGGGGGGGGGGGGGGGGGGGGGGGGGGGGGGGGGGGGGGGGGGGGGGGGGGGGGGGGGGGGGGGGGGGGGGGGGGGGGGGGGGGGGGGGGGGGGGGGGGGGGGGGGGGGGGGGGGGGGGGGGGGGGGGGGGGGGGGGGGGGGGGGGGGGGGGGGGGGGGGGGGGGGGGGGGGGGGGGGGGGGGGGGGGGGGGGGGGGGGGGGGGGGGGGGGGGGGGGGGGGGGGGGGGGGGGGGGGGGGGGGGGGGGGGGGGGGGGGGGGGGGGGGGGGGGGGGGGGGGGGGGGGGGGGGGGGGGGGGGGGGGGGGGGGGGGGGGGGGGGGGGGGGGGGGGGGGGGGGGGGGGGGGGGGGGGGGGGGGGGGGGGGGGGGGGGGGGGGGGGGGGGGGGGGGGGGGGGGGGGGGGGGGGGGGGGGGGGGGGGGGGGGGGGGGGGGGGGGGGGGGGGGGGGGGGGGGGGGGGGGGGGGGGGGGGGGGGGGGGGGGGGGGGGGGGGGGGGGGGGGGGGGGGGGGGGGGGGGGGGGGGGGGGGGGGGGGGGGGGGGGGGGGGGGGGGGGGGGGGGGGGGGGGGGGGGGGGGGGGGGGGGGGGGGGGGGGGGGGGGGGGGGGGGGGGGGGGGGGGGGGGGGGGGGGGGGGGGGGGGGGGGGGGGGGGGGGGGGGGGGGGGGGGGGGGGGGGGGGGGGGGGGGGGGGGGGGGGGGGGGGGGGGGGGGGGGGGGGGGGGGGGGGGGGGGGGGGGGGGGGGGGGGGGGGGGGGGGGGGGGGGGGGGGGGGGGGGGGGGGGGGGGGGGGGGGGGGGGGGGGGGGGGGGGGGGGGGGGGGGGGGGGGGGGGGGGGGGGGGGGGGGGGGGGGGGGGGGGGGGGGGGGGGGGGGGGGGGGGGGGGGGGGGGGGGGGGGGGGGGGGGGGGGGGGGGGGGGGGGGGGGGGGGGGGGGGGGGGGGGGGGGGGGGGGGGGGGGGGGGGGGGGGGGGGGGGGGGGGGGGGGGGGGGGGGGGGGGGGGGGGGGGGGGGGGGGGGGGGGGGGGGGGGGGGGGGGGGGGGGGGGGGGGGGGGGGGGGGGGGGGGGGGGGGGGGGGGGGGGGGGGGGGGGGGGGGGGGGGGGGGGGGGGGGGGGGGGGGGGGGGGGGGGGGGGGGGGGGGGGGGGGGGGGGGTCCACATGTCAGTGACTGGGATTGCCCAGTCAGCACGATGACCAGGTCAACGTGGCCAACGGGGCCCATGGGGCCCATTGGCAGTGACCCAGGGTGGGCCCCACGCCGTGCCACGTCGGATCACCGACGTTTAAACGCCGGCGACCTCATTCCGCCGCGGAGGGACTCGGGTTGGCATCGGATTTTGCCTACAGGGGGCCATTTGGCGCGCGGTTGGGCGTGTTCGAACAAGCGCACGACGGCGCGTCGAATGGTGGCGGTGGCGTCGTCGGAGGTGGACCGTGGCGTCGCCGGCGACGAGCGGGGCGGCTGCCGGTGCTCGGGCGAGATCGAGTGTGTGGCTGCGGGGCATGGGAGGATGCGCGCATGGGCTCGCTGGGCTCCTGAAAGCACCAGGAGCATGTTGCTGGGCTTGGGCGAGGGCTGTTACGGCTGTGGCCGTGATGGCGAAATAGGGGAACGGCGGCGAGCTCGGGCACGATGGCCGCTACGGCTACGGGTGATGGGAGGCAGCACTAAGGGAGGGGAAAGAGGTATTGGCTTACCGCGAGCCTGTAGTTGAGCAAAGCGGGCTCAGGGAAGGCCTGGAGCAGACGGCGCGGCGACGGCGATCTCCAGGGACCGAGGAAGAAGAAGAGGTCATAGCGGTCGATGCGGTGGCACCCGGCTCCAATGGATGGCACCAGTCGACGGAGCGGACGATAACGGAGTGGATGGACACAGCGGCGCGGCGCGGGAGGCCAGTGGCCGCGGGGAGGTCAGTGGCGACGGCGACGGTGTCTTGGGCGAGCTCGAGATTGAGCGAGGGGGAGAGGAGAAAGGGGGCTAGGGTTCGCCAGGGGGTGCCCTGAGGTCGATCTTATCCCCCCACGGCGGCAACGAAGCCGGGGGATTGCCGACGCGTGCCCATCGCCGGCTCGGGCGTGCGCGGCGTCGACACGTGCTACTTGTGATCTGCGTTGGTTTTTCCCCGAAGAGGAGAGGATGGTGCAGTACAGTAGATATAAGTATTTCCCTCAGTTATGAAACCAAGGTATCAATCCAGTAGGAGAACCAAGCAACACTATGTAAACAGCACCTGCACACACAACAACAAATACTTGCACCCAACGCGAACAAGGGGTTGTCAATCCCTTGGCAATTAATTGCAAGATTAAATTGTATGGCGATAGATAGATAGATCAAACAAAAATAAAAGAAAAAATAAATAAAAGAAAATTGCAGCAAGTATTTTTAGGGTTTTAGTAATTGATAAAGATAGACCCCGGGTGGCATAGTTTTCACTAGAGGCTTCTCTCTTGAAAATAGCATACGGTGGGTAAACGGGGGGGGGGGGGGGGGGGGGGGGGGGGGGGGGGGGGGGGGGGGGGGGGGGGGGGGGGGGGGGGGGGGGGGGGGGGGGGGGGGGGGGGGGGGGGGGGGGGGGGGGGGGGGGGGGGGGGGGGGGGGGGGGGGGGGGGGGGGGGGGGGGGGGGGGGGGGGGGGGGGGGGGGGGGGGGGGGGGGGGGGGGGGGGGGGGGGGGGGGGGGGGGGGGGGGGGGGGGGGGGGGGGGGGGGGGGGGGGGGGGGGGGGGGGGGGGGGGGGGGGGGGGGGGGGGGGGGGGGGGGGGGGGGGGGGGGGGGGGGGGGGGGGGGGGGGGGGGGGGGGGGGGGGGGGGGGGGGGGGGGGGGGGGGGGGGGGGGGGGGGGGGGGGGGGGGGGGGGGGGGGGGGGGGGGGGGGGGGGGGGGGGGGGGGGGGGGGGGGGGGGGGGGGGGGGGGGGGGGGGGGGGGGGGGGGGGGGGGGGGGGGGGGGGGGGGGGGCATGGATAATCTGATCATAAACTCACAATTCATCGGATCCCAACAAACACACCACAAAAAGTGATTACATCGAATAGATCTCCAAGAACATCAAGGAGAACATTGTATTGAAGATCAAAGAGAGAGAAGAAGCCATCTAGCTACTAACTATGGACCTGAAGGTCTGTGGTAAACTACTCACGCATCATCGAAAGGGCGGCAAGGATGATGTAGAGCCCCTCCGTGATTGATTCACCCTCCGGCGGAGTACCGAAAAAGGCCCCCAGATGGGATCTCTCTGGAACAGAAGCTTGCGGTGGTGGAAAAAGTATTTCGTGGACTCCCCTGTTGATTTCCTGATTTTAGAGAATTTATAGAGGTAGAATTAGGTCAAAAGGAGCTGTGTGGGCCCCACAAGGTACTAGGGCGCGCCACCCCCCTAGGGCGCGCTCTGGTGCCTTGTGGCCCACTCCTTCATCTTTTGGCCCTCTCCCGAAGCTTCCGGGGTCTCTTGTGTCCAGTAGAAAATCACCAAAAAGTTTCTTGTCATTTGGACTTCGTTTGGTACTGATATTCTGGAAAACCAAAAACAGGCAAAAAACAGCAACTTGCACTGGACACTAAGTTAATAGGTTAGTTCCAAAAAATGATATAAAGTTTCTTGTAAAGGTATATAAAACATCCAAGATTGATACTATAATAGCATGGAACAAGGGGGGGGGGGGGGGGGGGGGGGGGGGGGGGGGGGGGGGGGGGGGGGGGGGGGGGGGGGGGGGGGGGGGGGGGGGGGGGGGGGGGGGGGGGGGGGGGGGGGGGGGGGGGGGGGGGGGGGGGGGGGGGGGGGGGGGGGGGGGGGGGGGGGGGGGGGGGGGGGGGGGGGGGGGGGGGGGGGGGGGGGGGGGGGGGGGGGGGGGGGGGGGGGGGGGGGGGGGGGGGGGGGGGGGGGGGGGGGGGGGGGGGGGGGGGGGGGGGGGGGGGGGGGGGGGGGGGGGGGGGGGGGGGGGGGGGGGGGATTATGCTCAATCATTGATCCATTCATGAAACACACTCAAATATTAGCTACATCAAATGCACAAGTATGACAATAGTGCTCTCTAGTTGGTGCTTTATAAGAGAAGATGGAGACTGAAAGTAAAAATAAAAATTTGCATAAAAGTAAATAGATAGGCCCTTCGCAAAGGGAAGCATTGATATGCAGAAGTGCCAGAGCTCAAGATTTAAATTAGAGAGATAAAGTTGTTTTGAGAGGCATGCTTTTTCCTATCAACGAAAATGACTGAGAATTCCCAATATTTTCCATGCTAGACACATCATAGGCGGTTCCCAAACAGAAAATAAAGTTTTGTTTTCTTTCCACCATTCTTTCACAATCCATGGCTATCTGTATCCACGGGTGCCTCCATACCATCACTTTCCAAGGAATTTATTATTAACATCATATTATTATTATTTTTGCATTTTGGGACTGGGCATCCCTGTTACCTGCCACTCTCTCGTGCAATGACAAGTGAATAAACACTCATCGTGAGAATAACACACCTAGCATGGAAAATATTGGCCACCCCCGCCGCTTCATGAGCGGTACGGGCACACAAAAAGGAAAATTGTTTTGAAAATTTAGAGTTGGCACATGCAAATTTACTTAGAACAGCATGGAAATACCGCATATAGGTAGGTATGGTGGACGCATATGGCACAACTTTAGGTTTAAGGATTTGGATGCACAAGCAGCATTCCCGCTTAGTACAAATGAAGGCTAGCAAATAGATTGAGAAGCAACCAACTAAAAAACAAAAACGGTCATAAACATGCATTGAACGCAACTAACACCGAATAATGGACCATAAGTAGGATATAATTTTGTTGCATAACTATTGACTTAATGTGCATGCATAGGGAATCACAAACCTTAACACCAATATTCTTACTAAACCACAATTACTCACTAACATGACTCACATATTATCATCTCCATATCGCAAAACTATTGCAAGGAATCAAGCTTATCATGTCCAATGATCTATATGAAAGTTTTTTATTATATCCCTCTTGAATATTCATTACTTTGGGACCAAATTCATATCTCGTGCAAATTACCATTGCCATTATCAACTCTCAAAAAGATATAAGTGAAGCATGAGAGTGCAAATATTTCTTCAAAATTTAATTTTATCAACTCTCAAAATAATATAAGTGAAGCATGAGAGTGCATGTATTTCTTCAAAATATAATCACCGCCGTGCTCAAAAAGATTTAAGTGAAGCACTAGAGCAACTGCCTAGCTCAAAAAATTTAAGTGAAGCACATAGAGCATTCTAACAAATCATGATAAACGTCCGGCTCTCTCAAATAAGTGTGTCCAGTAGAGATGATTGTGACAAACTAAAAAGCAAACAAAGCAAAGACTCATATAATACATGACGCTCCAAGCAAAGCACATATCATGTGACGAATAAAAATATAGCTCCAAGTAAAATTACCGATAGTTGGTAGAAGAAAGAGGGGATGCCTTCCGGGGCATCCCCAAGCTTAGTTGCTTGGGAGTCCTTGAATATTACCTTGGGGTGCCTCTGGCATCCCCAAGCTTAGGCTCTTGCCACTCCTTATTCCTTCATCCATCGTGATCTCACCCAAAACTTGAAAACTTCAGTCACACAAAACTCAACAAAACCTTCGTGAGATCCGTTAGTATAACAAAGCAAATCACTACTTTACGTACTGTTGCAAACCCATTCATATTTTATTTTGCATTATACCTACTGTATTCTAACTTCTCCATGGCTTATACCCCCCGATACAATCCATAGTTCCATCAAAACAAGCAAAACAATGCATCAAAAACAGAATCTATCAAAAACAGAACAGTCTGTAGCAATCTATTTAAAAGCTATACTTCTGTAACTCTAAAAAAAATAAAAATTAGGAAAATTTGGATAATTCATATACCAATACTTTGTAAAAAAATTAGATTTTTCTGACATTCCAGTACAGAACCAAAATTCCAGCACTGGACGTAAAACTTTCTGTTTTCCAAACAGCATCAATTATACTATCTTCCAAATCATCCCAAAGGCATTACTTGGCACACACACTAATTAAAACATAAAAACACAATCATAAGAGTAGCATAATTGTGTAAACACACAAAAACAAAAACATGAAGCAAAAATTTATTTTATTCATTGGGTTGTCTCCCAACAAGCTCTTTCTTTATAGCCATTAAGATAGGCTTGAGATTTTAATGATGCTCACATGAAAGATAGTAATTTAAACACGAAAAGAGCATCATGTAGCGTGTGAAAAACACATTTAAGTCTAACATACTTACTATGCATAGGCATTTTATAAGCAAAAAAATTATCAAGGCAAGCAATTTCTAGCATATGCAAATAGGAAGAAGGATAAAACATAGACAATCCCAACATAAACAGAGGTAATTTAGTAACATGAAAATTTCTACAACCATATTTTCCTCTCTCATAATAATTACATGTAGGATCATAATCAAATTCAACAATATAGCTATCACATAACATATTCTCTACATGATCCACATGCATGCAAAGTTGACACTCTTCCAAAATAGTGGGATTATCATCAACTAAAGTCATGACCTCTCCAAACCCACTTTTATCAAAAAATTCACAAGATTGATAATTCTTCAAAGTGGTTTGATCATTATTACCTAAAGTTGACACTCTTGCAATCCCACTTTCAATATTATTGCAAACATTATTATAAATAGCATATTCATCATGGGGCTTAAATAAATTTTCAAGATCATAAGAAGCACTATCACCCCAATCATGATCATTGCAATAAGTAGTAGATATAACAAAATCATCATCCCCAAGCTTGTAGTTTTGCATTTTGTTAGCACAATTGACATTAATAGAATTTATAATAACATTATTGCAATCATGCTTTTCATTGAAGGAGCTATCATGAATCACTTTATAAATATCTTCTTTCAACACTTCATCACAATTTTTCGGTTCATGATTTTCCAGCAAAACTTCATAGAGATAATCAAGTGCACTCAACTCACTAGCAATTGGTTCATCATAATTGGATCTTTTGAAAAGATTAGCAAGTGGATGAGGATCCATATCAATAGATTTTTAGCAAGCGAAGATGCAAGCAAATAGAAGACACATGGCACACAAGCAAAGATGGCAAACGAACAAAAAGGCAAACGGAAAATATTTTTGTATTTTTGTAAAAAAAACTTTTTAGAAGTGGGGGAGATGAAAACGAGAGGCAAAGGTAAATAAATTAAATGCAAGGAGATGAAGTTTTATGTGTAGGTACCTGATAGATGTTGATGATGTCTCCCCGGCAACGGCGCCAGAAATTCTTCCTGCTACTTGTGATCTGTGTTGGTTTTTCCCCGAAGAGGAGAGGATGATGGTATCAATCTAGTAGGAGAACCAAGCAACACTATGAAGTAACCTCGTATCCGAAAAGGAGATCTTTGGTGCCTTGGCGTGTCCTCCAAGTCAAGATTAGAAGAGTCGGCATGATTATTCCTTCCTGATAACCGACTATGTGTAACCCTAGTACCCCTGGTGTCTATATAAACCAGAGGGTTTTAGTCCGTAGAGGCTAGAAGAACAACCATCATCCTACTTGCCTAGGGTTTAGTTCATCTGATCTCGTGGTAGATCAACTCTGTAATCATCCTATACACATTAATATAATCAAGCATGACGTAGGGTTTTACCTCTTCGAGAGGGCCCGAACCTGGGTAAACATCGTGTCCTTCGTCCCTTGTTCCCCATTGATCCAAGATCCACAGCTCGGGACCCCCTACCCGAGATCCGCCGGTTTTGACACCGACATTGGTGCTTTCATTGAGAGTCCCGCTGTGGGATCGCCAAAGGATCGATGGCTTGCCTGATCATCGGAGACAGCATCAGATCCAGGGACACTTTCATTCCCGGCCAGCTCTTCGCGTTCGGCGGCATCGTCTTGCACGCCAATTCGACCGGTCATCTAGACCAGGTCGACAGCTTCGCCCCTGAGCACCAGATCAGATTCGGTAACTTAGAGTACGTCACTGATGCTCGGGGTGATCTGATCCTCACCGGTTTCTCAGCCTTGCCTGAAGCACCCAAAAGCCCTGAAGTCTTGACTTCGGGATCCATCTCCGACCTGACCCCTGGGTCGGCTCTTACCTTGGATCTGGCTTTGAGCCTGGATGCTACTTCCACTTCCGGAGATCAGGAGTCAATTCCGACCGGATTCACCTCTCTCACCCCCGATCCGGCTTCGAGCCTGGGCATGAGTTCGGCGCCCGAACACCAGGAGTCAACCCTGGCCGGACTCGCCCCTCACACGGTCGAGCCCGGGACACCGCCCGCACTGCGGGTCAGCACCGAATATTCGGAAGGTATGAACCCAGCGGATGTCTCATCATTGAATGATCTACTAGACCGGATCCGAGCCGTAGCACTCTCCAACAGCGGATCCTCGGTCTATGATCAGATCGGGCTTAAACCCGACGACAGGGAAATCCGCACCCTGCCTGTCTCACACCTCGTGGCCACGATCGAGGATCTGATCAAAAGCCCGCAGTCACCAAAGCTGAAAACAAGTTATATCCGGATCTCCGATCATCTTGCCCAGGCTTCGAGCCCGGAGTCCGATGTTCGTCTCGAAGAGGATCCGGAACCAAGCCTCGACTTGAAGCATGACCTTGAGTCTACGCAACGGTATTCGGTCGATATATCCGAACCTAGCGCACCGGACACCGCGTTGGCGCGGAACGCCGCCGCTAAAGGCCCAGATACACCTATTGCGGCACAGGGTTTTTTCCCGCCCACCCCCCACGTCTAATACTCTCCAAGCAACTCTGGGAAGCCCGACATATGGGATTTAATGTACATAAAGCAGCAGCCCAGAGAAACGGTCCACCACTTTTGGGCCAGATTCCTCCTGATCAAAGACAGGATGACAGACTACTGTGACAAAGAAATCATAGCAACATTTCGACATAATTGCCAGGACGCAGGGATCTCGAATGCCCTCACCCGTCGCCACGTTCAAACCTTCACCGAACTATTGGATCTGGTACGCAAATATTGCGCCATGGAAAGCACCTGGAGGGCAAAACAGATGCGTGTGGAGTCAATCCATACCGAAGAACACAGAAAAGCTCAGGCAAAACGCGTATATCCCCGATGGTCGGCCGAATACGAGCCCGCCGAGAAGAGGAATAGACCCCTCGCCGGATCCAGAACAGTCCCCGACGAGCTACTGGATAAACCATGCCCCATACACTCGGTCCTGCTGAACACAGATCCAATCCATAGCCTTCGATCTTGCTGGGTGGTCAGGCAGGTAGCAAAGAGTGGGAAAGCTATCCTCGGAGTCACGCCCCCCAGTAGACGATCGGCAACTCTGCCGGACAACCACACCGAGGTCCTGACCATCTATGAGACATTCTCCTCAAATAATCGGTGGAAAAGAGCCCTTCAAGAGCTCGGTCAAATCCACCAGGTGACAACAGCACATTCCTGGACCGATACAGCAATAACCTTTGACGCGGAAGACGAGCCGAGGGCCCGCCCTGTCCGAGCACCGGCCGCACTAGTGCTCGACCCCATAGTGGACAGCTTTAGATTAACTAAGGTGCTAATGGATGGAGGCAGTGGCTTAAGCCTCATTTATGAGGACACTCTAGAGAAAATGCAATTCGACAGATCCCGCATCGAACCAAGCTACACTACCTTTCGAGGAATTATTCCCGGTAGAGAAGCACGCTGCTCCGGACGAATCACCCTTGATGTAGTATTCGGCACTCCCGAGAACTACAGATCTGAAGAACTACTCTTTCACATCGTGCCCTTTCACAGCGGATACCACGCCCTATTGGGGCGCGATGCATTCGCAAGGTTTCAGGCGATACCACATTACGGGTACATGAAACTCAAAATGCCAGGGCCCAACGGTGTGATCACAATCGCAAGTGATCCAGATAAAGCCCTTCGAGCCGAAAACAAAACAGCATCGCTCGCCCTTGAGGCACTATCCAAGGCTCTTGCAGCCGAGGAACTAGCGACACTCCGCACAACGGTGGATAGGGATGACGTGGTCCTCAGTAAAAGGCCCAAAGCCACATCCTTCAAACCAGCAGACGAAATCGTAAAATTCCAAGTACATCCAACGGATCCCA
>JAAAWM010008437.1:0-14104 GCA_036873465.1 Thinopyrum obtusiflorum
TCTTGATGAATATGAGTATTACAAGAGTTGATCTACCACAAGATCGTAATGGCAAAACCCTAAAAGTCTAGCCTATATGACTATGGTAATGAATATATCCTTTCCGGACTACCCCCTCCGGTTTATATAGGCACCGGGGGGATCTAGGGTTTACATAGAGTCGGTTACATAAGAAGGAATCTTCATAATCGGTCACCAAGCTTGCCTTCCACACCAAGGAGAGTCCAATCCAGACATGGGTACAATCTTCGGCCTTCATGTCTTCACAGCCCATCAGTCCGGCCCATGGATAACGGGCCAGACGCCCGAGGACCCCTTAGTCCAGGACTCCCTCAGTAGGTGATTGGCGGGGATCATTAATCAGACACAGTTCTGTATTGGAAACCATTAGCTATTATGTTCACACACGGATTTGCTGCGGGAATTGTGTGTTCATTAGGGCGAGGGGGAGCGATCGTCGCGGTCTCGAATCCGTCGAAGATCAGGTCTCCTCGGACGTCCGCGATGTAGTTCAAGCTTCCGAATCTGACCTAATGGCCAGGGGCGTAGCTATCAATCTACTCCAGATGGCCAAGCGAGTTGGCCCGCAGTACGAAGCCACCGAACACAAAGATCTGTCTGGGGAGGAAGGTTTCTCCTTGGACGGCATCACTATCGACGATTGAAGGGCCCATCGAACCTTTCGTCGATGGCACAGTGGAACTCCCAATGAAAGCACCAATGTCGGTGTCAAAACCGGCGGATCTCGGGTAGGGGGTCCCGAACTGTGCATCTAGGATCGATGGTAACAGGGGGGGGGGGGGGGGGGGGGGGGGGGGGGGGGGGGGGGGGGGGGGGGGGGGGGGGGGGGGGGGGGGGGGGGGGGGGGGGGGGGGGGGGGGGGGGGGGGGGGGGGGGGGGGGGGGGGGGGGGGGGGGGGGGGGGGGGGGGGGGGGGGGGGGGGGGGGGGGGGGGGGGGGGGGGGGGGGGGGGGGGGGGGGGGGGGGGGGGGGGGGGGGGGGGGGGGGGGGGGGGGGGGGGGGGGGGGGGGGGGGGGGGGGGGGGGGGGGGGGGGGGGGGGGGGGGGGGGGGGGGGGGGGGGGGGGGGGGGGGGGGGGGGGGGGGGGGGGGGGGGGGGGGGGGGGGGGGGGGGGGGGGGGGGGGGGGGGGGGGGGGGGGGGGGGGGGGGGGGGGGGGGGGGGGGGGGGGGGGGGGGGGGGGGGGGGGGGGGGGGGGGGGGGGGGGGGGGGGGGGGGGGGGGGGGGGGGGGGGGGGGGGGGGGGGGGGGGGGGGGGGGGGGGGGGGGGGGGGGGGGGGGGGGGGGGGGGGGGGGGGGGGGGGGGGGGGGGGGGGGGGGGGGGGGGGGGGGGGGGGGGGGGGGGGGGGGGGGGGGGGGGGGGGGGGGGGGGGGGGGGGGGGGGGGGGGGGGGGGGGGGGGGGGGGGGGGGGGGGGGGGGGGGGGGGGGGGGGGGGGGGGGGGGGGGGGGGGGGGGGGGGGGGGGGGGGGGGGGGGGGGGGGGGGGGGGGGGGGGGGGGGGGGGGGGGGGGGGGGGGGGGGGGGGGGGGGGGGGGGGGGGGGGGGGGGGGGGGGGGGGGGGGGGGGGGGGGGGGGGGGGGGGGGGGGGGGGGGGGGGGGGGGGGGGGGGGGGGGGGGGGGGGGGGGGGGGGGGGGGGGGGGGGGGGGGGGGGGGGGGGGGGGGGGGGGGGGGGGGGGGGGGGGGGGGGGGGGGGGGGGGGGGGGGGGGGGGGGGGGGGGGGGGGGGGGGGGGGGGGGGGGGGGGGGGGGGGGGGGGGGGGGGGGGGGGGGGGGGGGGGGGGGGGGGGGGGGGGGGGGGGGGGGGGGGGGGGGGGGGGGGGGGGGGGGGGGGGGGGGGGGGGGGGGGGGGGGGGGGGGGGGGGGGGGGGGGGGGGGGGGGGGGGGGGGGGGGGGGGGGGGGGGGGGGGGGGGGGGGGGGGGGGGGGGGGGGGGGGGGGGGGGGGGGGGGGGGGGGGGGGGGGGGGGGGGGGGGGGGGGGGGGGGGGGGGGGGGGGGGGGGGGGGGGGGGGGGGGGGGGGGGGGGGGGGGGGGGGGGGGGGGGGGGGGGGGGGGGGGGGGGGGGGGGGGGGGGGGGGGGGGGGGGGGGGGGGGGGGGGGGGGGGGGGGGGGGGGGGGGGGGGGGGGGGGGGGGGGGGGGGGGGGGGGGGGGGGGGGGGGGGGGGGGGGGGGGGGGGGGGGGGGGGGGGGGGGGGGGGGGGGGGGGGGGGGGGGGGGGGGGGGGGGGGGGGGGGGGGGGGGGGGGGGGGGGGGGGGGGGGGGGGGGGGGGGGGGGGGGGGGGGGGGGGGGGGGGGGGGGGGGGGGGGGGGGGGGGGGGGGGGGGGGGGGGGGGGGGGGGGGGGGGGGGGGGGGGGGGGGGGGGGGGGGGGGGGGGGGGGGGGGGGGGGGGGGGGGGGGGGGGGGGGGGGGGGGGGGGGGGGGGGGGGGGGGGGGGGGGGGGGGGGGGGGGGGGGGGGGGGGGGGGGGGGGGGGGGGGGGGGGGGGGGGGGGGGGGGGGGGGGGGGGGGGGGGGGGGGGGGGGGGGGGGGGGGGGGGGGGGGGGGGGGGGGGGGGGGGGGGGGGGGGGGGGGGGGGGGGGGGGGGGGGGGGGGGGGGGGGGGGGGGGGGGGGGGGGGGGGGGGGGGGGGGGGGGGGGGGGGGGGGGGGGGGGGGGGGGGGGGGGGGGGGGGGGGGGGGGGGGGGGGGGGGGGGGGGGGGGGGGGGGGGGGGGGGGGGGGGGGGGGGGGGGGGGGGGGGGGGGACTGCTATGAATACATAGCTATCCATGTCGAAACGACTTTACAAAATAAAACGCGTCCATGAGACCATGACCAGCAGCCCTTGCCTAGGGTAGCTCTTGGCTCTGCCTTAACTCATGCAGGCGTTCGTCCAAGCGGTCGACACGCTCATGGTACATCTGGAGCGCGATCTCGAGCTCCAAGTTGGCTATTTCATCGGAGATCACCAGCTGGATGCGACGACCATGTTCCTCTACTGCGCCCAGGTGGACACCTGGGCCAAGGAGGCGGTCGAGCCTACGGACCAGCGCGTTGGCATCTAGCGGGCCGTGGACAAGGCGAAATGCGGCACCCATGTGAACGGCGTGGCGGGCGTCCGATGCAAGTACGGCGCGGTCGGCCGCTGGGGCAAGTACGGCGCTGAGGGCCTCTGCCCACTCCTGGCGAGGAATGGGGGTACTGACGGGACATGTACCCAGCTGCGACGCCGTGTCGACAGCAGGCAAGCGCTGATGGATCCACTCTTGCTGTGCGGCGCGCCGCACCTCTCGCTCTGCGGTGCTCCAACGGTCTCGCCGTGCAGCGAACCACAGCCTATCGGCGCGGACATGCCTAGCTTGCTCTGCGGCGCACCATCAATCATGTTGTGCGGTGAGCTGCAGCCTGTCGGCGCTGACATGCCTATCTTGATCCGCGGCGCTCAAGCGCCATGCACCAAAGGTCTGCTCAACCCTGGCGATGACGCGCATCACGGCATCATCCATCGTGTTGCCGGGGAGCGCCTTGGCCTCGACGGGCCATGGCGCCTGCTCGTTTTCCTCGTCGACGAGGTTGATGGCAGAGGCGGCGCTTTGGTGGGTTGGCATGCTTGGAAAAGGTGGATGTGCTACAAGTTGCGCTTGTCGCCTCCATGCATCGCGCCCCCCCTATGCGCAATATAGCAGGGTGGCGGGAAACAGGTGAGGAAATGGCGGGAAATGGTGGCGTGTTCATAAAATGCCATCAATTAATGGAAACTTAGCATCGAGCTAGCACAAGAAGTAGATGATGCTCAGATGAACACGGACCACACTAGGGAACCCGTCGGTGATGAATTCATCAATCCCAAGCGGTTGAATACTAGCAAGCGTTTGCCCACAACACACACGGCCTATTCCATCACAAATAGGTCGGATGGATCAACTGTATGCCACGTATCGCACATTGTCAAAAAGTAATGCAGTAGACCTTCTTTAACATGTGTTAAAAAAACAAGGACCTCTAGGTTAAATTAGCTCAGGGAATGGGGCATTTCGGTCATTTGACCGAAATGACCTATCCCATCAGCTAATTTAACATCGACACAACTTCCCATCCAGTCACCCATCCAATGGCTGCTCCAGCCTGAGCACACTTAACTTGATAGTTTTCTTACAGGAGCTACTGGTGGAACAGCTAGTCCTTGCTGATAGGAATGCCTCTTCGCATCCTTATGGCGTATCCGGATGACCGCCCGTCCCACAATGGCCAATAGATGTTGTGTAGGCAGAGCATATCACATACGTCTTATTAGAAGCAATCGTCTGCGTTATTATCGGTCTTCGCACACATTTCTGATTACAGACCTGTTTGTCGCGTATCACACACATCTTGTTATATTGAACCATTTCTGTTCCCTTGCCTAATCACAAATAGTTCATCCGAGTGAACCGTATGCTATACATCACACACACCTTGATCGGGCTGACCGTTTCTTTTGTGTTGCCTAATCACTTTTTAAATAGTTCATCCAAGTGAACTGTATGTTGTACATCGCACACACCTTCATCTGGCTGCTCGTTTCTTTTGTTCCTCCTCATCACAAATAGTTAATTGAGCTGAGCCGTATGCCCTGCATTGCACAATCAACTAAAATCTGAACCGTGTTTGATGCATCCTCCATCGCAAATGTTTTGCACCTTTTTTGATGGTTATTTTACACCACCGTTTGTGATTATGGCATCGCACACAGTTTCGTCGAAGGGTCTCTGATCGTAGTGTCGCGTTAGCAGCATCCTGCAGTAGTGTCTGTTTGCTGCAATGTGTCAGCATCAATTGCAAGATGAGCCAACCAGCTAGCTATGGAGTTGCCAACATGCTCAAAGTGCACACAACATTGAGCAGAAATAAGCATGCCCAAGGAAATTAATGTGTGCCTAGGTAGGCCCTTTGCTCAGAGAAGCATTAATCAGTTTTTATTTCTACACTTCTCATAGCCTTGTCTTGGTTTTATCATTGAGATGCATAAACATGTTGAACTAATGTGCTTGGCCTTGTTTGTTTTGGCTTTGATCTGATTCGAATCACCTAGGTATTCAATTTAGTGGAAAAGCTGATTCACAGTTATATAAGATCATGTTTGTTTCAGCTTTAGTTGTATTCGAATCACCTGTAGATTCTCTTCTGTGGTAAAGCTGATTCGCAGAATTAGCTTCGTCACCGAAGTACATTTGAGGTGCTTCAACAAATTGCACTAAAAATGTGTAACACCCCGGTAGTTCAGCTACAGTAATCCCCTTCTAATGATGCCTTTTCATCATTGTTACTATTGCTAATATCACTTTGATTCAAATCAAGTCCAAATTTTAGATTCAAATTAAAGTCAAAATTCAAACCTCTCAAATATGCAAAATAAAATGTTCGCATTATTCTACAAATTCCCCTGATCATTTTTCATGCTAAAACAAACATCATTTGACTCACCAAGTAATCCGTAATAAAATATAAAGTGGTCCGACAGCAACAAAAATGGCCGTTTCGAAATAAACAAATATTTATGTAGTTTCAATTGACTTTAAACTTTGTGGCCCTCTCCAAAAATAATAACTAATACTTATGTGACAAGGTTCATAGTCAACTATATTTATTTGGTATGAAGTTTAAATGCAAAACATTGAAGAAAAAGTAAAACAGAAGTTAGAAAGTATAAAAGGAAAAGGCCACAGTGCAGCTAGATGTTAGTGCAAAGTGGAGGCCCAGCCCACTTCCACCTCTCCTTCAATCTCGCTACATGAGCAGGGGAGGGCGTGACAGGCATCCTCCAGCCATGGCCATGCCTGGCCATGTGCCGGCCATCCAGTACCACCCCGACGCCCATAAGACGACGCCCGCGGCCCCCAGAACCCTAGGCCGCTCCATTTCCCCCCTCGCGCCCCACGCCCTCTCTCCCGAGCTCAACCGCATCCAACCGTCGCCGTGTCGTCATCGTTGCCATGGCCACAGACCTCCCCTAGCCACTCTGTCCTGCCCAGGAGCTCCGTCTGTCTTGTCTACTTCATCTACGACCACCAGCTCGAGTCCCATCGCGCTACATCGCCCGGATCGAGTCTTCTTCCTCCTTCGGCCGCCGCCGTTCTCCATCGATCCCGTCATCGTTCTGCGCTCCTAAGCTCTCAACGAGCCTCCGTGCTCTACTTGGTGAGCCATGTGCCTTTCCCCTCTGCCTCCCCTTCGACCTGCTATCTCTAGCTGCCGTGCCACCCTTGTCGTAGTTCATCGCCGCTGTCGTGCTTGTTGTCGCTGCTGTAGTGCTTCTCCGGCTCAGGCGAGCACACCACGGTGCTTCTGGCATCGCGTGGGACCTGCCTAGCCCTTCGGTGCTACTTGTGCGTGCTCCTAGCACCGTCCCTCTCGAGTACTTGGTTCGGCACCGCTCACCGTCATCGTTGCCATCGCCTTAAGCCGTCCCCGCCTGATCCAGTAGCACCAGTGGATGCACGACATCTTGCTCGCCCCCGGCCGCACTCGCCGCTGCCCCACGGGCTTCTGCGCGTGCGCCCGGCGCTGGCCGCCGCTTGTTAGCACAGACCCGACCTTGACGACGCTGTTGTCGAGTACTTTCCAACAATACGCAGCGACGTGCGTACAAGCTACAGCCGATTGCTTCCGGCTGCTTCGACGGAGACGATCACACGCACATAGAAGTCTAAAGCTAGCAAGCACACGAGGACACATGAGACACGAGTGATGCCTAAAGGCCTGTGTTGAGCCTTTACTTTTATTGCTTCAATTGATCTGATTACAGGCATAGGGTACAACTATATTTATACTAGTACAAAGCTTGCTAACCGAAACCTACTCGGATGACTGAACGTATCCGTCTTGGACACGACAGCGTGGTTAATACCAACAGTCACCCCCTAAACACGATGTCCTCACTTCACAACTTGAACACCGATCCTTCCCCGCATCTCTTTGAACTTCTGTCATCCCAAAGACTTGGTTAGGATATCTGCAAGCTGGTCATCGGTGCAAAATGTAGTTGACTTCAATCTTACCTTCTTCCACACAATCTCGTATGTAGTGATACCTTATATCAATGTGCTTACTTCTATCATGATGCACTGGATTCTTACATAGAGCAATCGTGGACTTGTTGTCAACATAGAGCACCACTCCTTCCGGTTCCTTGTCAGTGAGGTCACCGAGTAGCCTTTCTAGCCACACACCTTTACCTGCCGCGGTTGCAGCTGCAATATACTCCGATTCACAGGATGATAATGCGGCCACCTTCTGCTTTTGTGATAGCCAACTAACTATGCTTCTTCCCAAGAAATATGCCACGCCCGAGGTACTTTTACGATCGTCAATATCTCCTGCCAAGTCACTATCACTATAGCCAAGTAGCTCCACCATCTCCTTCCGCTTCTCTCTCAAATAGACACAACCGAAGTTAGTTGTCCCTTTGATGTACTTGAGTATTTGTTTCACAGCTGCCCAATGTTCTGTCATGGGTGCTTCCATGAAGAGACTCACTACGCCAACAAAATAGGCCAAGTCTGGTCGTGTATTCACAAGATACCTTAGGCTTCCGACCACACTTCTATGCTCCGTTGCATCAACCACAGGTGCTTGGCTCCTCTAGCTAAGTTTAAGTCGAGGCTCCATTGGAACATGACTTGGATTGTAGTCCTCCATGCTACAACTTTCAAGAATCTTCTTTGCATATGCCTCCTGGCATAGTGTGATTCCCTCCGGCTTTTGCTGTACCTTGATCCCTACATAGTAAGTCAAGAGCCCTAGATCACTCATCTTGAAAAGCTCCTTCATTTGTAGCTTGAATCTAGCAATCTCCTTCTCATCTGCTCCAGTTATCAAGAGATCATCAACATAGATGCCCACTAGGAGATGATCCTTGCCTTTACCTCGCTTGTACATAGCATGCTCCAGTGGACTTTTCTCAAAACCAAGAGAAACTAGTGTACAATCAAGCTTGATGTTCCACGCCCGAGGAGCTTGGCATCGCCCGTACAATGCCTTGTGTAGTTTTAATACCTTGTGTTCCTCTCCCTTTTTGATGTAACCCGGTGGTTGCTTCACATATACTTCTCTTTTCAACTCCCCAATCAAAAAAGAGGATTTTACATCCATGTGATGTAGCCTCCAAGATTCTTGAGCCGCGAGAGCCATAACTAGCCTCACGGATTCCATCCTTGTGACTGGAGCGAACACTTCCTCGAAGTCTACACCTTGCTCTTGCACGTATCCTTTGGCTACAAGCCTTGCCTTATACTTCACCAAGTTTCCTTCGACATCTTTCTTGATTTTGTACACCCACTTGAGCCCTATGATTTTATGGTCGTTGGGTGGATCCACGAGCTCCCATGTTTTATTGTCTTGGATCGATCCCAACTCCTCGTCCATAGCCCCCCCCCCCCCCCCCCCCCCCCCCCCCCCCCCCCCCCCCCCCCCCCCCCCCCCCCCCCCCCCCCCCCCCCCCCCCCCCCCCCCCCCCCCCCCCCCCCCCCCCCCCCCCCCCCCCCCCCCCCCCCCCCCCCCCCCCCCCCCCCCCCCCCCCCCCCCCCCCCCCCCCCCCCCCCCCCCCCCCCCCCCCCCCCCCCCCCCCCCCCCCCCCCCCCCCCCCCCCCCCCCCCCCCCCCCCCCCCCCCCCCCCCCCCCCCCCCCCCCCCCCCCCCCCCCCCCCCCCCCCCCCCCCCCCCCCCCCCCCCCCCCCCCCCCCCCCCCCCCCCCCCCCCCCCCCCCCCCCCCCCCCCCCCCCCCCCCCCCCCCCCCCCCCCCCCCCCCCCCCCCCCCCCCCCCCCCCCCCCCCCCCCCCCCCCCCCCCCCCCCCCCCCCCCCCCCCCCCCCCCCCCCCCCCCCCCCCCCCCCCCCCCCCCCCCCCCCCCCCCCCCCCCCCCCCCCCCCCCCCCCCCCCCCCCCCCCCCCCCCCCCCCCCCCCCCCCCCCCCCCCCCCCCCCCCCCCCCCCCCCCCCCCCCCCCCCCCCCCCCCCCCCCCCCCCCCCCCCCCCCCCCCCCCCCCCCCCCCCCCCCCCCCCCCCCCCCCCCCCCCCCCCCCCCCCCCCCCCCCCCCCCCCCCCCCCCCCCCCCCCCCCCCCCCCCCCCCCCCCCCCCCCCCCCCCCCCCCCCCCCCCCCCCCCCCCCCCCCCCCCCCCCCCCCCCCCCCCCCCCCCCCCCCCCCCCCCCCCCCCCCCCCCCCCCCCCCCCCCCCCCCCCCCCCCCCCCCCCCCCCCCCCCCCCCCCCCCCCCCCCCCCCCCCCCCCCCCCCCCCCCCCCCCCCCCCCCCCCCCCCCCCCCCCCCCCCCCCCCCCCCCCCCCCCCCCCCCCCCCCCCCCCCCCCCCCCCCCCCCCCCCCCCCCCCCCCCCCCCCCCCCCCCCCCCCCCCCCCCCCCCCCCCCCCCCCCCCCCCCCCCCCCCCCCCCCCCCCCCCCCCCCCCCCCCCCCCCCCCCCCCCCCCCCCCCCCCCCCCCCCCCCCCCCCCCCCCCCCCCCCCCCCCCCCCCCCCCCCCCCCCCCCCCCCCCCCCCCCCCCCCCCCCCCCCCCCCCCCCCCCCCCCCCCCCCCCCCCCCCCCCCCCCCCCCCCCCCCCCCCCCCCCCTAGCCTTGAAGTGACCGAGGAGGCCACACTTACAACACCTTACTTTTTTTATGTCAAACTTCCTCCTCGGTGGTGCAGGCGCATCCTTGTCGTCCGAGTCGTCAAAGTTCTTTCTCGCCGAGCGCTGCTTCCCCTTCCCTTTTTTCTTGCCGCTACTCGTGGATCCGCCTTGCTTTTCTTTCGACAGGGCGATCCATTGCGCCTTTGTCGGCATCAGGTGCTCACTCCCCTTCGAGTCGCCAAAACTGAGACGAATTCTCTCGTCGTGGTCCTTGAACCTTGCGACGAGATCCTTGACCATGAGAGTCTTCAAGTCGAGACATTGCTCGATCGACGTGACAATCTGAATGTAGCGTGACGGCGCGGCGCGCAAGAATCGTCAGACGATCGCAACTTCTTCTAGGGTTGAACCATAGCTGCGTATGCCATTGACGAGGGTCTTGAGACGGGTGGCAAACTGATCAACCGTCTCACTTTCATCCATCTTCAGGCACTCGTAGCTTCTCATCAGGGACTGAAGAGCATCATATCCCCGTCGTCTCCTTCCTTGGCCATGAGCGCCTGTTGCTTCGGTGCTTCCTCGTAGTTAGCCTTGAAGTGACCGAGGAGGCCACACTTACAACACCTTACTTTTCCCCCCCCCCCCCCCCCCCCCCCCCCCCCCCCCCCCCCCCCCCCCCCCCCCCCCCCCCCCCCCCCCCCCCCCCCCCCCCCCCCCCCCCCCCCCCCCCCCCCCCCCCCCCCCCCCCCCCCCCCCCCCCCCCCCCCCCCCCCCCCCCCCCCCCCCCCCCCCCCCCCCCCCCCCCCCCCCCCCCCCCCCCCCCCCCCCCCCCCCCCCCCCCCCCCCCCCCCCCCCCCCCCCCCCCCCCCCCCCCCCCCCCCCCCCCCCCCCCCCCCCCCCCCCCCCCCCCCCCCCCCCCCCCCCCCCCCCCCCCCCCCCCCCCCCCCCCCCCCCCCCCCCCCCCCCCCCCCCCCCCCCCCCCCCCCCCCCCCCCCCCCCCCCCCCCCCCCCCCCCCCCCCCCCCCCCCCCCCCCCCCCCCCCCCCCCCCCCCCCCCCCCCCCCCCCCCCCCCCCCCCCCCCCCCCCCCCCCCCCCCCCCCCCCCCCCCCCCCCCCCCCCCCCCCCCCCCCCCCCCCCCCCCCCCCCCCCCCCCCCCCCCCCCCCCCCCCCCCCCCCCCCCCCCCCCCCCCCCCCCCCCCCCCCCCCCCCCCCCCCCCCCCCCCCCCCCCCCCCCCCCCCCCCCCCCCCCCCCCCCCCCCCCCCCCCCCCCCCCCCCCCCCCCCCCCCCCCCCCCCCCCCCCCCCCCCCCCCCCCCCCCCCCCCCCCCCCCCCCCCCCCCCCCCCCCCCCCCCCCCCCCCCCCCCCCCCCCCCCCCCCCCCCCCCCCCCCCCCCCCCCCCCCCCCCCCCCCCCCCCCCCCCCCCCCCCCCCCCCCCCCCCCCCCCCCCCCCCCCCCCCCCCCCCCCCCCCCCCCCCCCCCCCCCCCCCCCCCCCCCCCCCCCCCCCCCCCCCCCCCCCCCCCCCCCCCCCCCCCCCCCCCCCCCCCCCCCCCCCCCCCCCCCCCCCCCCCCCCCCCCCCCCCCCCCCCCCCCCCCCCCCCCCCCCCCCCCCCCCCCCCCCCCCCCCCCCCCCCCCCCCCCCCCCCCCCCCCCCCCCCCCCCCCCCCCCCCCCCCCCCCCCCCCCCCCCCCCCCCCCCCCCCCCCCCCCCCCCCCCCCCCCCCCCCCCCCCCCCCCCCCCCCCCCCCCCCCCCCCCCCCCCCCCCCCCCCCCCCCCCCCCCCCCCCCCCCCCCCCCCCCCCCCCCCCCCCCCCCCCCCCCCCCCCCCCCCCCCCCCCCCCCCCCCCCCCCCCCCCCCCCCCCCCCCCCCCCCCCCCCCCCCCCCCCCCCCCCCCCCCCCCCCCCCCCCCCCCCCCCCCCCCCCCCCCCCCCCCCCCCCCCCCCCCCCCCCCCCCCCCCCCCCCCCCCCCCCCCCCCCCCCCCCCCCCCCCCCCCCCCCCCCCCCCCCCCCCCCCCCCCCCCCCCCCCCCCCCCCCCCCCCCCCCCCCCCCCCCCCCCCCCCCCCCCCCCCCCCCCCCCCCCCCCCCCCCCCCCCCCCCCCCCCCCCCCCCCCCCCCCCCCCCCCCCCCCCCCCCCCCCCCCCCCCCCCCCCCCCCCCCCCCCCCCCCCCCCCCCCCCCCCCCCCCCCCCCCCCCCCCCCCCCCCCCCCCCCCCCCCCCCCCCCCCCCCCCCCCCCCCCCCCCCCCCCCCCCCCCCCCCCCCCCCCCCCCCCCCCCCCCCCCCCCCCCCCCCCCCCCCCCCCCCCCCCCCCCCCCCCCCCCCCCCCCCCCCCCCCCCCCCCCCCCCCCCCCCCCCCCCCCCCCCCCCCCCCCCCCCCCCCCCCCCCCCCCCCCCCCCCCCCCCCCCCCCCCCCCCCCCCCCCCCCCCCCCCCCCCCCCCCCCCCCCCCCCCCCCCCCCCCCCCCCCCCCCCCCCCCCCCCCCCCCCCCCCCCCCCCCCCCCCCCCCCCCCCCCCCCCCCCCCCCCCCCCCCCCCCCCCCCCCCCCCCCCCCCCCCCCCCCCCCCCCCCCCCCCCCCCCCCCCCCCCCCCCCCCCCCCCCCCCCCCCCCCCCCCCCCCCCCCCCCCCCCCCCCCCCCCCCCCCCCCCCCCCCCCCCCCCCCCCCCCCCCCCCCCCCCCCCCCCCCCCCCCCCCCCCCCCCCCCCCCCCCCCCCCCCCCCCCCCCCCCCCCCCCCCCCCCCCCCCCCCCCCCCCCCCCCCCCCCCCCCCCCCCCCCCCCCCCCCCCCCCCCCCCCCCCCCCCCCCCCCCCCCCCCCCCCCCCCCCCCCCCCCCCCCCCCCCCCCCCCCCCCCCCCCCCCCCCCCCCCCCCCCCCCCCCCCCCCCCCCCCCCCCCCCCCCCCCCCCCCCCCCCCCCCCCCCCCCCCCCCCCCCCCCCCCCCCCCCCCCCCCCCCCCCCCCCCCCCCCCCCCCCCCCCCCCCCCCCCCCCCCCCCCCCCCCCCCCCCCCCCCCCCCCCCCCCCCCCCCCCCCCCCCCCCCCCCCCCCCCCCCCCCCCCCCCCCCCCCCCCCCCCCCCCCCCCCCCCCCCCCCCCCCCCGAACTGATGATTTATCTCAAAAAATCAGAAGATGGAACTAATGATGACGTGTCTAGAGTTAGGACCGGATATATGCTAGTGGGAGTAGCTTGTAAGCAACTACCATCATTTACATGTAAAGGGCATTTGATGAGTCATGTCATGCTCTGTAGGCGTCAGTTCATCTTATCATCTTAGAGGAAAATACAAAGTTAGTTTTATAAAAAGCAACCGAGTCTAGAAGAACCCTCCACACGCAAGACTTCAATAATCGAGCATATCTTAACAGCCCACACACGATTGCAAACTTAGTCCTACACAAACTTTGCCTTTCTTGTTTACGGCTGACAGCCTATACAAGGTTCCAAACTCGGTTGCAAAAGTGATACTATCCTGATAAGTGCGTGACATGTAAAGTTAATAAGGTGAGTCATATGTACCAAACATCGAGGTTTCTGTACTTTGTGTATGATCATATGCACAACTAAAAGGCAACTTTGATGATGAATCCAAAAGTACGCTTTTGTAGCTAGTGCAACCCAACACAATGTACCAAAAAATTCATTTCAGATGCATCCAAACAGAATTATTAAAGCCGGTGCAAAGAAGGAAAAGAGGTGGTGTCCCGGCAACTATAAATAGGCATGAAGTATAAAGATCATCACAAGCACAAGCATCAAAGCCAAACAACACTAGTTAACACCAATCCACAATGAAGACCTTCCTCGTCTTTGCCCTCCTCGCTCTTGCGGCGGCAAGTGCCGTTGCGCAAATTTCACAGCAACAACAACAACCACCATTTTCACAGCAACAACAACCACCATTTTCGCAGCAACAGCAATCACCATTTTCGCAACAACAACAACAACCACCATTTTTGCAGCAACAACAACCACCGTTTTCACAACAGCCACCAATTTCACAGCAGCAACAACCACCATTTTCACAGCAACAACAACCACAATTTTCACAGCAACAGCAGCCACCATATTCGCAGCAACAACAGCCACCATATTCGCAGCAACAACAACCACCATTTTCGCAGCAACAGCAACCACCATTTTCGCAGCAACAACAACCACCATTTTCCCCCCCCCCCCAGCAGCAACAACAACAACCACCATTTTCACAACAACAACAACCACCGTTTTCACAACAGCCACCAATTTCACAGCAACAACAACCACCATTTTCGCAGCAACAACAACCACCATTTTCACAGCAACAACAAATACCAGTTATTCATCCATCTGTTTTGCAGCAGCTAAACCCATGCAAGGTATTCCTCCAGCAGCAGTGCATCCCTGTGGCAATGCAGCGATGTCTTGCTAGGTCACAAATGTTGCAGCAGAGCATTTGCCATGTGATGCAGCAACAATGTTGCCAGCAGTTGCGGCAAATCCCCGAGCAATCCCGCCATGAGTCAATCCGTGCTATCATCTACTCTATC